>WOGO01002861.1:0-15143 GCA_015342085.1 Leptinotarsa defecta | reverse complement strand
ACACACCTGAGGATTGAGCCATCGTTGAGATGCCATTCAGTTAGGGAATAACAGAACCACAAGTGATTCTGTCATTCCCGTATCCAGCGGGACTACGTGGAAGCAGGCATCCGATGGCCGCTTTGCTTAACCCCCACATCCCAAGCCAATGCACTTGCCAAAAACAGCATGAACAGTGGTTAAGGCAGTGAAAGATGAACAAGGACAGCGAACCCACCTAGGTTATGTTAGGTTAGGTTAGGTTCGGTCTTGTTAGGTTAGATAAGGTTAGGTCAGGTTAAGTTAGGTTAGGTTAGGTTTGTAATGCTTTTCTAGCCATTTTCATTAATTTTTTATCCAAAATTTTGAAAAAGAATTTGACCTTTCGACACCTCCAGGTTAATTTTTTTCAACTCATTATCCTCTATTATGTCTACTGCGATGATTTGATCTTCTTTCGACCGTGGTCTCGAAAGGAACTCTTACCGGAATCTCATAAAAAACGATACAAACAATTGTCAAATTATTCATACACCTACATTTGTGAGAACATACAAAATAAATGATTAAAATTGCACCTTGAAAATATTTAGTGGCACGCCATGGACTAATTACGTCACAGATGTAACTGTAGAGTCAGCTGCGCTGACTTAATAAAAACCTCAGTCAATATTTCTTTGAAATTTCCGTTCACTGTTCGGCGAATATAATATTCAGACACATCTCACCATCAAAGGAAATAAAACGTGATTCACAAAAATATTTTAGTTTCCCAGTCAACTTTTTCAAAAGTATGAGTATGCAGTTATTTATACGGTAAAAAGTTTATACAAGCATGGATCAGCAAGGCTTTCATTTTTGAGATACATGGCGTTGAAAATCAATTTTCATTTTGGTATTTCGTGAATAAGTTTCAAAATAATTTCGATATTTGTATAAAAATTGGTATTCGGAGACTTTTTGTTATGAGAAATTCAAATTTGGTTTTAGTTTGGCAATTAATTGTAGGGGCGCCACCTACAAGTCTTGGTCTTTTTTGGGGAGTTACAACTACAAGCAGCTATTTTCGAGATTTGATTTAAATTACAGCACCGTCATGCATAAACCAGATTTCATTTCGTAGTCTAAGCGGCACATCTTTCAGTAAAATAGAGAAATCTTCTTCAAGACAATGACAATATCTCTCTTTGTTTAATCTTCCCGGAATAAAGAATGGGTCTATAAAATAATCTTCCAAGGGTTCCTGCCCACACATTGAGAGAGAACTGATCTTGGAAATGTGATTCCTGTATCGCATGGGAGGTTTTTCTCTGACCACAAATGATTGTTGTGAAAATTGCGTATAGCGTTGCGTGAGAAATTTGCTTCGTCAGTAAAAAGGATTTGCTTTTCAAATAAACAATTGGAGAAACCAACGACAGAAGTTGATACAAAACGGAATGTCACGAGGGAGGAGTGCCTGAACTTTTTGAATATGGTAGAGGTATAACAAATTATCAATTAAAATTTTGAGAAATGTTTAAAGTCAGCGCTACTTTTCTGGGGTTCGTTTCCGGGTGTTATATCAGATTAAGAACTGCTTTCTCGGTTGCTGGGGTTCTTACCATCCGATGTGCATCCGAAACCCAGTGTGAATTCTTGAAAAAGTTTTTGAAGTAGGAGTTAAGCGGTTCGAATAACGCTCCTGATACAAACGTCTAGCCTTATATAATAATAATAATATAGGTTTCTATTTTCCATAACTAATACATATAAGTCAAATTTATCAAAAAAATAATAAAAAGATCATTAATACATTGGGAAAACCCCAAACATCAGTTGATCAGGTGACATACCTCTGCATTTCAGTTAGCAATTTCGCATGTGAAATGTATGTCAGCATTGGTACATTGGTGAAGTTTACTATTGAAATACAAATAATCACACTAACAACAAATAAAACTATTTAACTATGCGCCAAGATATTATTTTTTTACATGAAAGCACAAAAACAAACATTGGAATAAACTCACTAGCCCACTAGCCTAGTTACATTTTCAAAGAGTTCGCGAATCCATGAGACTGCGAATTTAAATTGAAATATCTTGAAAATCTATTTTGCTTCTAGTAAATGTTATACATATATGCACTCATCAAAAGAGACTGAGACCTGTAGCTGTATTTTAAAAAGTCCCCTTATCATTTTTATTTCCAAATACCGACTTTTTTTTAATTCATTCATGAAAACCCAAAATAAATTTTCAATAACATGTATCTCAAAAATGAAGGCCTTGCGGACCCATGCCTATAAGAACTTTTTACCTGACTGAAGACACGTATACATAACATAACGTAATTCTGCATCACGACGAAGTAAACGATACTTCACTACTTCTGAGGAGGTTGAGCCATGAAAAAATAAAAAAACATCAGTTCAAAAAACACTTTTCAGAATTTTCGTGAAATCATTATTTTATTTATGCACTGTTGCTGTCAGCATTTACTTCTATACATTGCTTAGGATCCAGCATACCTATCTGTTGTTTCTCTGGATGGTTCATTTCTTGTAAGAGTCTCAACGTTTCGGCCATAGTAATAGTTGGCATCTTCAGGAGTATAAAGCTTATTTTCTCTCACTCAGAGTTTTTATTTTCACTGCTACGGTTGAATCAATATAATTTGTTGCTGGTTAATTACTGAGCAAGAAATGGTCACGTAATTCATCTTTTTTAATAGTCATAGAAAAACATAATTAGATAGATAGATAGATAGATTTTATTGAAGTTTTCAAATTGAACATATGAAAACTTAAGTCAGTATGGTATAAATATATAACTAAAATACAACAAAAGATATCAAAAGATTATCACAGGTTTATACATTCGTGGCAGTACATTTTAGTATAACTCAATATTGAAAAAAAAAGAGAAAAAAAATAAGATAAGTGTCACAAATATAAACGCATTAGTCTAAAATATATAGATATCAAAATATAATGAAATATATGTTTTTTGAATCTTAGATCTGAGTCTAATATGACTCCTAAATTTTTGGCTTCATTTACTACAGTCAACAAATTATCTTTGATTTTAACGTTTATTTGCTGCGTTTTAGCACGATTATATGCAGAACTAAACAACAATAATTTTGATTTAGTAGAGTTGATCAATAAGCAGTGACCAGAAGCTGAATCAATCAATTTATAATTTCACAAGCATTATCCACTAGTGGGGGAGGAAAACTGTAATAGATTTGGGTGTCATCTGCATAGACGTGAATCTTGCATAACTTCTGAGATTTGATCAAATTGATAGTGTATATGGAAAAAAGCAACGGGCCCAGGATAGAGCCCCGAGGTACCCCTGATTTCAGTATCAAATATTCAGATTGGACCATTTCAATTTCTACACACTGCTTTCTCTTACTTAAATAATTTCGTAACAGAAAGGTTGCCATATCAGAAAAACCTATATAGCCCAAAATGTTAAGTAGCAAGTCTGTATTTATAGTGTCAAATGCTCTACTGAAATGAAAAAGAACTAAAATTGTACATTGATCTTTATCGATAGTAGTAATTATATCATCTACCAAATTAAGTAAGGCAGTAGTGCAGCTATGACCTTTTCGGAAGCCAGATTGAACAGTGGGCAGTAATGAGAAATTAGTCAAATGCTCTCTTATTTGTACTTCAATACTCCTTTCATGAATCTTAGAAAAAATAGGTAAAATGCTTATCCCCCTAAAATCTTTGTATTCTGCAGGTTGTTGATTTTTGGGTAGAACCTTTAATTTCGATAGACGTCGTTAAAAATATTAAAGGCAACCTTTATAATGTGAAAAATTGATATTTTTTCATAAATCGAAACTGAAGGTGAAAAACTAAAACTGGCAGATTTATTTTCAATTAATGAGAAGGTAATGTTCAGTTTCTTTTAAGTTTGATAAAATAAAATCAGACAGATGCAGTGGAAATATTGTTGGCAACCCGTATACCTAGTTTGAAGTGGAATATGTATTGTGGGTTGCCATATTCATATCTGACTATAATAATTAATGAATCGTATACTTATAATATGGCGCCCTCCTTCAGATCGAATGGCATGAACTTTTTTTCAATATTATTAATGAAAAATGATGGACTGATAACGTTCCTTCCAATGAAATCTTATACACGGTAGCAAAGCTTCGAACTTCGAAGGATTTGTATTGCTTGTTCTGTATCTGTTAGGTATCTACCTAGACTATTTTTTTAAGGAGAAAACACAAGCATTACAGGAAAATCGTTAAGGTGCTCTCAGAGCGGTGCCTCTGCGAAAGTAGCGGTTCACATTGGATTTGAATCGCTGGAGATTAAATCCATTTCTAAAAACGTTCTCAGAAAGTTTATTCCACATGAACGCAGTTCTTCAGTGCCAAGTCACTTGAACGCCTCCCGTGAAAGTATCTATAGAAGAGAGATAAATCTCCAACCTTTCTTGGATGTTACAAACTATCAAAGTTGCACATGATGTTCGCGTCTCCAATCAGGCGGATGGCTGCTCTTTTCTCCGGATGGAATCCAGCAACTTCGGGGTATGTTTGGGGGCAGAGCTCCATACATGAGAAAAATACTCCATAGAAAGTCTGATCTGAGATTTATAAACCATCAAAAGTTGCTGAGGTGAGTTCAGTTTTCTGGATCGGAACAGTGTTCCAAGCTTTTGAGAAGCAGCTTTCGCAATTCCAACGACATGATTGTGCGAAGATATATTGCATATTGGTGTCCATTTCAACCCCCAAAAAACTTATCGACGCAGAAAGCGAAATTGTCTGTCCTGACAGTATTATATCTGGTTCGGAGACATTTATCTTTTTGGAGGAAAACAATGCCTGGGTTTTCAAGGCATATACTTGAACCTGGTTACTTTCAACCCAATTTGAAACCTCCTGCTGCCGGTGAAGATGTACATCCGCAGCCGATTTCTTGGAATCCAAATGGAATGACGAGACTATATATAAGATTCTTGTCAGTGGTAAAATTGTGGATTTTGTGTAGTGTTGATTAACTACCGACCAGAAGGATTTAGACTTGTTGGGATTGGCAAGCAGTGTATCCCTAATTCTTTGATTGTGAAGCCCTTTACTTTCATTTATTCTGAGTTTTTAGCTGTTTCGAGCATTGTCAAACGTAGTTCGGTTTTCGACACTGGGATTTTTGCGTCACTATTGATAGACGAGATTTTTGGTAGGCGACAGGTTGCTCGCATTTTTTGTTGAATCAAAGTTTACCTTTGGAAGTTAGTTTCATTGAAAAAAGAATATATGCATCCATGGATCTTAGAATAACTTTCGTGACTTCAAAACCACAAGTTGTAGGTGCTATATATTTCAGTCTATTCCATTTCAGTTCAAGAATAAGTTATGAAATGAATGCATATTTCAACAAGTGAGTGTGAAATGTGGAATTGAGGGAAAATCTTATTTTACTCTTTCTGTCAGGTACGACATCGATTCTGACTGCCATATTTTGTAGAACATTCTTTCTCATAAAATTCATCGTGAAAAGTTTCAAATTCAATAACACTCAGTGTACAATTGAATTGAGTGAACAGTAATGAATATGTTATTTTCAGTCGATGGATTTCTATATTATTTTTCAACTCTGAATTCTTGTTTCGGAATTTCCAAATGCCACAAAATTTGAAAGTTATTCCTAACGCTCTTTCGGTTTTTTTGACGTAACAAAAAAAGTGTTTCCCAATGATATGACAATTGAAAATTCCACAACTAATTCTTGAATATGTATATAATGGAAATTTGATAATTTGACTCGCATAGTTGGGGCGTCACTACCGTAAATATCGATTTACCAACAACAGCTGTAATCTCTATAGAATATATGCCTGTTTAATTATTTTCACCGTTTCATTTCAGTCTGGTTTGACAATTGAAAAATATTCGGTAAATATTCGTTTTGAGGACACCCGGCGATTTTGAAAAAAAATTTGCATGTACTTATGCGTATTCTGATGCGTAGATTACGAATCCGAAAGAAAAAAGCGGCGCTCTCCCTTATTAACAAAGTTACGGTCCTTCAAAGTTCTGAAAAGGGCAACTTTTCAGCCTTCTTTTTCACAAAATAAACTATTTCACTAGGTCACCTTTACACCTTATTCCTCCTTCTTTGACACTTTCCACTTCAATTTTTTAGTGGTGTATTACGAATTTGAAATAGTAGGCGGCGGCAAATAACAACCGATTTTTTCTGAAATGTCACTAGTAACTAACCTAAAAATAGAATAATGTCACCAAGAGAAGCATTTTTAAATTGAGTTTTTCATAAGAAAAATGTTGATTATTGAAGTGAAAAGTGTCAAAGAAGGAGGAATAAGGTGTAAAGGTGACCTAGTGAATAGATGCTTGTGTTTTTAAATAGTTTATTTTGTGAAAAAAAAGACTGAAAAGTTGCCCTTTTCAGAACATTGAAGGGCCGTAACTTTGTAAATAAGGGAGAGCGCTGCTTTTTTCTTTCGGATTCGTAATCTACACATCAGAATACGTAAGTACACGCAAAATTTTTTTCAAAATCGCCGGGTGTCCTCAAAACGAAAATTTACCACATTTTTTTAGTTCCCTCATAAAGAATTTTTTTGCTGCATATATATAGGTACATTTTTATTAGATAGCTGTCATATTCAACTTATATTCAGATTAATTTCCTAAATGTTCAGACATCTACTGGTTTACATATTTCTTTAAATTATGATAAAGATAAAAAATTCAAAAAAAACGAACCATTTCCACACGATCTGATACAAATCCTCTCGGTCGAAATAGTAGGAACCACTTCATGCTTTCTTATCTTCTTGTTGACGCCATTGAATGCTCCTCCCCTCGTGGGGAACATCATGAAGAGACATCGATCGTTGGTGAAAGAGAAATCTCTGGGATCGTTCGTGATCCTCTTCCTCGCGAAAGAAAGCGTCGTAACACCGTCCACTATTTTTCCGGTTATGTTGAAAATGTCCTGAGTCTGGTCTAGTAGTGGTTGGGTATATCCAGACAACCAGGAGTCCATTAAAAATGGGCGTCCTGTCTTGTCAACCCATCCTATAATGGCATCCGTTTGGGACTGGAAAAATGAAAGGGTGGATGAATTATAAAAGTAGAACGGCTTTGACTTCTTTCATTCATACAGATCATACTGAAACCAATATACCATTAGAATTTTTTTTTATTATCGACTTTTCTGGGCATTTTCATCTTCCACAATTTGATGAAAACAAAATGAACTTTATACTATACTAGTTTAGACGTGCAAACTTTTATTCCAAATAACATCTACAACATATCTCCACCAAACTTTCGCTCCGTTCTGATAAGTTCCAACAAAAATTATCGTCGCTCCAAAAACAGTCATAATATCGTGAAAAATTTGCCTCAATCTTTATTTCTTTTTCATGATATGCAATAGAGTGTTTTTTTTTCTCAAAAACAAAACTAGACATTATCAACAAAAGATAAGAGATCAAAAAGTTGCGTTTTTATTTGCTTGAATTGAAAAAATAATCTACAAAGTACAATTGAGAATTTTGAATTTAGGCAGTTCTATCAGGGAAAACTAAAAAGTTTGCCCTTTCTACAACTGTATAAAGTTCTCCATTTTGTTCAATATTTTTCATTAGTTTGTTTGAATTTACCTAACTTGATTATTACTGCAAGTATCTTTTGACATTATAAAAAGTCTTTCAATGCACCTACCATTTTCTCATTATCAGAAAAAGCTATTCCTGTCCAGAGATCCGTGTATTTGTTAGTAATAGTAAATCTAATAGTATCCTTTCGCGGTACCAGCTCCCATTTAGCTGAATATTCGCAAGTAAAGTTGTCCGGATTGCAATTTTTAGGCACTTTCCATATTCCCCCGCAATCTGAGTTTTCTGCAGAATTGCCAGTGGCAACTGCCCCGGTTGTTTCTTCTGTCTTCTTCTCTCCTGAAAAAAAATTGACTTGCTCTTATTGATTTATTCAAAGGATTCAGCCACAAACTACCATATTCTGATAAGACATCCTTATTGTTGTGTCGTTGGCAAACCTGACAAATTTTCAACGGAAATCTTCATTGGTAGTAAAATTGATGTTCTGTTTCCAAATCTGTCGGAATTTTGAGCCAATATTGTTCTCTAATAATATTTTTTCGCAAAACTGGATGATTCATTCGCTCCTGGCTAGCAGTTAATGTCATTCAAATCAACTCAAGACAAGATTTATGAGCAAATGACACGATTCTATTTCTATAGACCTACGTCTAAATCTATGCTGAGAAATGCTTTTTGTAGACACTAGTTTTTCAAATGATTTGAATAAAGAAGAGAGAAAGGAAATGTATCTGTAGTACTTATGAACTCTTGTGAATAATGTTCACTTACCAAAAAAACTTAGAGTGACGACCCCCCTTTGAGCCTTGTGTCCATGGTATTTCAACTCATCCGGTCTATAGAAGTCTTTGATAGAGGCTTGTGCAGATTCCACTCCAGACTTGGGCACGTGAATATATTTTCCCACCTCTTGTCCTTGAGCGAAAATGACGTGCATCAAATCGTCCTCGATGGTATGATCAGATGGTTCCTTCGCTTCGAGTTTCTTTCTGAATAGAATGGTAGTAACTCCGTCCTAGCATATAAAGTTATTTCCTTTATTATTGTTTCTACCGTATAATGTGCTGGTAATTTGGAGATAAAACAAGTCGCAATGTAACGCCGAGATGACAGAAAATTCATTGTGTTAAAATTAAAAAAAATGCTTGGCGAGATCACCTAAAACAAAAGTATATGTTTTTTCGTCTCTCTCTACCTTTTCGAAGCCCATTGCTGCTGTCAAATCATTCTTGCCACCCCAAAACGAGTCCATCCTAGGCGTTGATCTGTCCCTGGTGTAGTAATCAGCAATTCTGCTGGCAGTACCTCGAGCGGATCCAATGATTATGTCGGTGCAATCCATAGGGCTGAAATCGTGCCGTGGCGTATAAGGGTTGAGATGTAGGTCTTCCGATGTAGCTGTAGAAAAAACATTTTTGTTTCAATATTTTCATCGAGAATGTTATTGAATTCAATTTACAATTATTTGAAAATAAATTGAATGTGATAGAAGGTAGACAGTTCATAAGCTACGAAATTATCAATTTTATTCTATAGTACCTTGACTGCTTTCTTTTGGTGCAGCTTGCAACTTTGAAGAAACTAAAGGTGTCGGTTCAGATTTAGGATTTGGTTCTGATTTAGGTTCGGGTTCAGATTGTGGTGCTGGTATTGAGGTGGGTTCTGGTTCTGATTGTGGTTCTGGTTCTGACTGAGGCTCTGGTTGTGATTGAGGTTCTGGTAGTGAAGTTGGTTCAGATTTGGGTTCTGGCTCCACTGAAGGTTCTGGCCTGGTTTCTTGATCTACACTGTTTGGTTCCGGGACAGGTTCTACAAAGAGTTGAAAAATCAACCACCGTAAATTTAATGAGAAGATACTGTCATACATTTTTCAAAGGAATGCACAACAGAAAATATAGAAAAAGTAATTTTGACTTCATACTTCTTCATTTTTATATAAAAAAATTATTCTCTACTAAAAATATACCCCTTTCAATGAAAAATTTCTATATGATAGACTGAACCAATAAGAATTTTCCAAATTGTGAATTTAACGAATTTTTTTCACTACACACCATAACTGTAAAAAAATAGGCATATTATCAGTCAACGAAATTATCATATTGTGAGTCGAAGTATTTTGTTAGATTCAATTTACCCCAATGCTTGACAACTATTAGAAGGTATATGATAAAAAAATTAGGTGAATACATCTAAAACTATGCTGTATTAAAGTTGCAATTAGATTTGTTAACTTGTTTTATACTAGAGAATTTCTAACATTCTTACCTTGGGCGTCTCTTTTATTTCGACCTGTAAATAAACAAAGATGTTATTCTACTTATTTTTATGCTTAGTTATTTTTTTATTAGATATCTCGTCAGCAATTTAGCTAACACAATAAAAAACTGAATATTTGAATTTTTAGACCTTATTAGACACAGGTTATAAGTATTAAGTTATTTAAAGGAAATTACAATTTTTAAAGCTTGTTTTGTCCTAACTAACAGAGATATATGGGGATATATTCGTACCTTGTTTTTTGCTAACTTGAAACGATACACTCGTCTCTACCACGTCATCATATGCAGGAGCAGTTCGGACCAATGGAGTGGGTGACGCTGACCTTCGGGAATACAACGACTTCCTATATTGACCGTCTTGAATGGTCGTCGGTTCTGCAGACGGTTCAGAAGTAGGTTCCGGTTCTGTCTTCGGTTCCGGTTCACTTAGAGGTTCTGGTTCACTTTTTGGCTCAGGTTCACCCTTCGGTTCCGGTTCGGAAGCTGGTTCAGGTTCTCCTTTGGGTTCTGGTTCGGGTTCCCCTTTGGGTTCTGGTTCTGAAGCGGGTTCTCCTTTCGGATCGATTGTGGCCTCATCTGATATTTGAGGGCCTATTTGGGGAAAGTTTTTGCAAGTCTTGTTGAGTGATTTTGGTCGCCAACCGAGAGCGGCATAGCTGGTACCGTTCACGACCATAACTGCTTCCAACTCTTTGTGTTCTTTGAGGATTCTCCAATATAGACGGAAGGTATCGCTCAACTTTTTTTCGGTGTATACATCGAAGTCGATTTCCGTGGTTTTCACCGGAGATCCTACGAAAAAGTTATTGCGTTGTAGAAAATCAGTAAAAGTTGCTTGGAAGCATAGGAACGAGTATTATTTTTCATAAATTCCCGAAGAACGCAGCGTATTCTCAAGTAATGCATTTGCAGTTAACTCACTTTTGATACAACCCGGTCCGAACCATCCTAACTGGCAATAGCATTGCTTCTTTGGGGCAGTGGTAGCGTCAATATCTATGCACTTTCCGTGGTCACCACAATCGCTGTTTTCGATACATTCGTCTCTGAACTGGCATAGATTACCGTAGTAAAGTCTGTCGCACTTACATCTACCTACCAAGTTTTTTCCGTGACCACTGCAAGTTTCTCTGAATTTCTTTCCTAAAATATTGGTAAAACTAAAAATGGTGTACCGAAATTCTTGACTCAAAGACGTATGGAATAAAATTCAAAACTTAAGAACAATGGAGTCGATGTATTTCGTAATACGTTATGTTGATGAACAATTTACGTAACAATTAAATCTTTAAATAATAGATTTATTATTTGTATGATGAATTCAATTCACCGTCCATCTAAAATTCTAGAGTCGTTACTTATATTAGCTACCTAAAAATGTTTCACTTAAATTTGTCAGACTTACTTGGTTTGATATCAACGTCAGCGCAAGACCAAAATTTGTAGCCAGCTCCCCATTCCAAAGCTTGTCTAATTAACCTGAGAGTACAATTGTCGCAGGTGAATTCAGTGGGTAACTGGACTTCAAACGATTGGGCTCTGAAAAATAAATTATACATTTACAATAAAAACTATTCTGGGTGGCTACTTTTTCGATCAAGCCGGTGTGGTACACAGATAGTCGGTAAATGGAATTTAAGTTGCATATAATGATGACCACTTGAATGGTGAAGAAAAACCGATAACAGATTGAAGAGTTTGACTAAAGAAGTCCGTTTTCGTATTTTCCCTCTGGGGCCAACTTTTTCAAAATAGCAAAAAACTCGTATGAGATATTTTGTTGTTTTTTTTTATTTAAAACAACAAAATGTGTAAAATTTTTCATCGGATAACAAATTTTAAACACCGCTTGGATATATTTTCATCTCTTTCGTTAGGTAATTATCTGATGTATACGATGACCTAACTTATATCCATAGTTTTCTACAAGAATTGAAAACTCACGTGGCATCATTCGAAACGAATTCGGATCCCTGTATCGTTGGAGTTAAATCTAAAACTGGTCGTTCTAAATAATCTAATAACTGCAGTTTAAATCCTCCCTGAAACAAAAGAACGTTGAAGAAAATCATTATCGAATATTAAAAATAATGAGTCAGTATGTTCAACATACATTTTTAAATGTTGAATTTTCTGCAATAGCTCAAATGTTGACGTAAATTTCAACAGAAACATTAACTCACCTTATGTGGATATCCCAAATGCCAAGTTACATTCAATTTACTTCCTTCTAAGATTGTTGTTCCGATATCACCTGAAACAATAAATAATTAAAGGGATTTTGTCATTTTTTTCTGGAAAATAATTATTTTTGATTAGAAAGTGATAAAAGTTGATAATATTCAAATACAGGTAACGGTAGAAAATATTTTGTTTGAATTGAATCAGCTAGATTGGCAATACAGACATTTTTTTCTTTAATATCTGTTTTCTATAATACATATTAGAGATATAGTTTCAAATTGTTTAGAAAAATGACCAAGGAAAGAAATAGAGATTGGAAAATGTAAAAACGATCAAAATTTAATAACTCGGGTTCAATTCTCTCATTCCTTTCTTTACATCTGTAAATATTTCAAACACATTTCCTTCAACATTCATTTTTTAGGCATACTTCATGTTCTATTTTTCTTTCAAATCATCATTCATTTTTCATGGCTGTTCACATGTTACTGTAAAACATGTAAAAACATATCAGTAACCTTCAATTTCTTCTAACATTAAAAAAACACTGGTGAAAAAAAATCTTGTTTAAATTGAATGAGCTAGACTGGCAATACAGACATTTTTTTCTTTAATATCTGTATGTATGGAATAATTGTTGCGATTTTCCTTGATTCAATATTTTTTGTCTGTCTCCTTTCATTTTCGATTGCACGTGTTCTTGTTGTAGAAGTTGGAAACACAAAGTTTTGTTAAGGTTGCATTGCCGACTGAGAATTTATCTATGGGAATGGAGAAAAAGAGGCATTGTTCATTAACAGTAAAACTGTATAAATTAACTGTAAAACTGCTTGATACATATAATTTGTGGTGTAACAGTGCGTAAATTCATTAAACTTTTACTTCAGCTGTGAGTAATTTAATGAGGTGTAGTTAGAGAAACCATATGAACGTAACTTTCGGTTTCTTCATTTTTGATAAGATTCTTCATTCAATATTATTTCCACGACTGATCATTGTTACCGTTATTTTGCGATGATATGCTATAATTGGTGAAAATTTACAGATCCGCTATGAAAAACCGGTAAATATACAGACGTGGTCTTTTAAAAGAGCTCACTAGATCATCTGGCATGATACCTTTAAGTGTTTTTTTGAAGGAATACGTGACATCTGAAGTGTACGATATACACAATCACAGTCTAGTCCGACACTAGTGAATAAAAAAAGAGATGCTTTCATCGAAATTACTCCAGGAACATTTCGTAATGTAAGCAATGAATTTGTACCGTGGAAATAGTATACTTATGTCACTAGATATAGAATGAAAAATATACCCTCTAATTTCATCGACACCGACAGCGTTTAGATGTTTTTTGAATAATCTGAATCAGCTCATTACGTGTAGTGAGGTATAGCAGAAAGTTTTTGTATTTTTGTCCACTATTTTGAAACTTGCATGGTTAGGTCAATCACATTAAGTATTCATATAAAGCATGCAAGAAATATTTTATACGGAAAAATTTCCCAAATAATTTTTCCCAATTCCTTTGACACATTAATAGAAGAGGTGTATGAGAGTCGAGCTTTGAGCTCGATTTAAAAAAACTGTGGCTCGGTTTGAAGTTTGCTTCGATTTTTTAATCCTCGGCTCGGTTCGAAATCAAGTCGAGCTATTATCATTCATTGGAAAAATACTCATCTGAACCCAGCCCTAGATACCTCAAATTTGCTTTATATGAAACGACACTCTTATCGGGGGGTTTTGAATTTCTATCTCAAAGGGAACGATAAGTGGGCTAGACCTTTTTGTGTTTGGCTGCTTCTGCTATTTCTATCATTAGAAACACGGAACTCGGTATAAAGTTTTTTATGTAAAGTTCCATAATAGTAGGCATTAAATTCTCAGAAATATAATATTTGGTTTGAAAACGTTCGAAACGGATCGAAAGCTAGGCTAGACGCGATAGCATCAGGCTGGAATACATTGTAATCATAATGTTTTTCGTTTGTTTTAGTTTTTCACCATCGTTTTTTTTTTAAACTTTTGTACCTATCTATTTTTCAACATTTCATATTTGATTTATAGTTCTTCAATAACTCATACAAAGTATATCGTGCATTTACTTCAGTTCTTGAGTACATGAAATATGTTTCTTATCTTAATTTTTTTCGTATGGAAATTAATTACTATAGAAATTAAATTTGAGAGTATATAAAAAACACCAAGTTTTTCTTCGAAATCACAAGCCTCATACATTTCAGACCATATTATTTATACGCCCACAGTGAAAACAGCCCGTATACACCCGTATTATATATAACTTTTTTTCATTGCATCATCCTAATAGTTTCCAAATCACGTACCGTTGCAGACTTTGGATTTGGCTTAGCGATGAGTGAATAACGCATCATGACTATCAACCAAGAATTCATAATAACCGTCATTAAATCAAATATGGTGATGATTTTTGTTAGGTACATGTTTGTTATCTTATATATTGATTCAAAATCCGCTACTTTTATGCACACTCGATATCACGAAAAACAAAAACAACCGTAACAGTTTACTTACTATATTTTTATTATTACGGAAAATGTGGATGTTTCTACAATTGAAAATTAGAGGTAGGCAAAAAGTGATTTTAGAGTTTCGTACTTCTGAAAATTTGTCATCCACGTCATACATTGAATATTACTGGAGTTTTTTCCCAACACTAAATCGTTATTTTAACATCTCGACACGTGTTTCGATCACCAAGTGATCATCTTCAAAGAGGAATTTTAAAACTGTCACACAAGTCATACATTTTCCAATGAATCATTCTGTTTCGAACATTTAGAAACACATTCATTTGAAAGAATCGAAATCAAGATGTTTGATCTTGGGTAACAAATATGTTATTTCTGATTTAATATTCGTTTAGTGTATTATCAAAGAAACTTTTGGGAAAATATGATAATATTTGATATACAGTGTGTCTCACTTCTTATGGAAACACCCCCGTATCTTCCGTAATATTCTAGGTAGAACGATGAAACTCTCAGAACTGATGGAAATGCTCAAAATGCACCTACCACCTGAATGGGGTTGGCCATAGTG
>WOGO01002860.1:0-15144 GCA_015342085.1 Leptinotarsa defecta | reverse complement strand
CTTTTTTAGTTGTTTCAGGGATTTCAAATCATTTTATATAGTAGACAATGGAAGTCCGAACTAGTGAAATTAATTTATATAGTTTTTTATATTAAGATAACAAGTTTAATTCATCAATTTTACATTTAATCCCTTGAACTGAAAGAATTTATTTTTTTTTATTACGAGTATGTACCTACATAGTTAAATGTGCAATTTTTCTTTAATTTCAATTTTCCCCAGTATACGGTTTCTGTCTACTACAAACTTAATATGAGAATTTCATCCTAGTAGGAATCAAGGAATAAAAGTACAATGTTAAAATTAAAATAATTTGAAGTTCTAGTCTCCTTTTTCAAAATAAGTGCTATAACACTATAATACAGTTATAACAAAACTAATTCGAAACCTTTTATTTTCAGCAAATTAATTTTCAATTACTTTAGGCTCATTTGTGTAAATAACCTCAGGAACACCCTAAAAGACAAAACAGTTTTTTGGAAATATTATTTTACCAGTATAAAGGTGAAGCTAGAAGAACCAAATGATTAAAAAAACAACAAATAGAAAATAAGAGAGCAGTAGGAAATAGAGTCTAAAATGAGTTTCTAGATGTCTTGACATATTTCGATTTCTTTTACAAAATCATCGAAAATCCCCAGAAAAGTCGATAAAATGTTTGCCTCTCTATTGTGTTTTATTGAAGTACAATTCCTTACTCGATTACTTAACAAAAAGATATTCACGTAGGTTTCGCAATAACGTTCGATAATTATTTATACAGCACTCAATCGAAATGATCTATATATAATACCAACGACCATAGCGATTTTTCTACTGTAATTGATGCATGTCGACATAGAGGTTGTCACAAATAACTACTATCAATGCAGACAATAAAAATATCGAAATATAATGGGGCTCGTCCCACAATCTATTTCAAAATAAAAGATCGGAATGGGTTCAGGCCTCGATCCTACTGAAAAAAACGAAATGCCTAGCTATTTACCAACACCGTCAAGCTATTTCGCATCCATTTAGAATAGAATGGTTACATTTCCATCTGAAACAACTCACGATTAGAAATACCATCGTGCATGATGATTGCTGAACGGCTTGACGTAATTTAATACCTCATCAAATTAGCATGGGATGCAAGCAAAACGAAATGAAACTATATTTTATTCGTGAGCAGTGGCCAACCTGAGGAATTCAACACTCACTTTTATTCAGAAAAACCAAGTTATTTCAATTAAAGGTCTGAAAGTAAAATTGAGAATATCAATGGATGTAATCCAAAAGTAAGGCTTCTACAGTTTAACTCAGGTACTTTCAACCCTTTCCAACCCTCACACATTGACCGTAAGTCTAGCGAAAGAAATTATGAACTTTTGAAATCCGAAAATTTTTAAAAAAATCAGAAAGCTTACATTTTGTTCATAATACAATGGTTTGAACTGTAAATATAAAAAAGTAGGTAGATCAGTTACACGATTTGCAGTGATATACAGGATGTTTATTAAACATACGGTAAAAACTTAAGGGGCTATTCCTTGGACTATTCTAAGGTTATTTTGTTGTTTGATCTAATTTGATAGGGCGCTTTGTTTCGAAGATACGGGATGAAAAAAAATTTCGACAATAACAATTTTGGTAATTTTAAAATATTAACGTAGCCGAAATAAAAGTATACACTGGACCTACCAAGTAATAAAAAATCTAACAATTCCGTTGGTACCTATCAACAACATGCTGATTACTGTGGAAGATTTGAGAAATCGGATAACTGCTGGGTGTACGCAATCAGAAGCGATCCTGATGGTTTTGAAAGAGTTCGAGAGTCGTTAAGAAGAATGGATTTTTGCACCCGAGCGGGGGGTAATAATTTTCAACAGTTAACAGTTCTTGTAGGTTAAGAAACATTGCATGTAATTTTTGGTAATAAATTGTTTTTGTCGAAATTCTTTTTCGCCCCGTATATCTTCGATACAAAGCGCCCTATCAAAAATCACCAAAGAACAAAATATCCTTAGAATAGTCCCAGGAATAGTCCCTTCATTTTTTTCCGCATGTTCAATGAACACCCCGTATAAAAGAAGATATACCAGACCTGATTTTCCACTTTGAAGTTTATATACTTCAAAAATCTTCTATTGCCATCTTAAGTAATACCTACAAAACCTTTCGGTCCTATCAATTCCTTATGACAGTTTTTCATTTTGGTTTTACAGATTTTTGTAATGTACCGTTAATGTTTCTACAACACCAGCAGCAAAACAATGTTTGAATAGTTCTTTTCAATTCCAGGTTAAAATAATTTTCTTTCACATAAGCAATGCTACAAGAATACTTTTCTTTCATACTCACACACAACGATTTTCACTTTGATTTTTTATGTTTTACATTCAGTTAATATAAATAGTATAGGTGTAGGTACGTTTAACTTGTTGAATTTTGTGACAAGAAAAAAGTGTATTTTTTGTATTTGTCAATATTGCAATAAAAGTTCAAAATTAGATATTTCATCTTTGTTTATATCTTATAACTTTATTGGTAATATTATTTAACTCATTCGAATACTTTGCCCATATAGTAGTTATTATCAATATTTCAGAAGCCAGTCTTAATCCTCAACATCCATCAAGAAACATTGTCAACCACATTGGAAGAGATATTATAAAATTAAAAAATCTTTTATACTGCAGAAAACAAACTAATGTGTCTTTTGTTCATTCACAAAACGATTGATGTAAAACATAATTTTAAAAAAATGTTTTTTTCACTAAGGGATGTTCAGTAATATTTTTCGTCCAAAAATTTCTTTTTATGGTAAACATCAGCATCTAAACCTACACCTTTATTTCAAAATAAAATCGATTTCAAAAAGAAATTATGAATTGAGAATTTCTTCGATCAGTTTCAAGCGCCATTTACTTGAAAATTAAGTAATTATTCTTTTCCAAAATATACTTTTTGTTTTGACTTATTTTTAATAATGAATTCTACGAAAAAATTCTGAAATCAATATAATAAAAAAGTTTTTTGCACTTTCGGCAAATATTTTCCATGAAAACTCCTTAATTTCTCATAAAATACACTTTGACCAACATATTCAAAACTTTTGTTCCTAATATTTAACGACAAATGAAACTTACATTCAGTCTCGATTACAGTGCTAGATTGTTTGCAAAAAAATAACTACAAAAAACTACATTTACTAGTGCACTCTTTCTGTAAACTCAATTTAATAATTTTATGTTCTGTTACCTTTCGGAGAACTGTCAAATGTCGCAAGAGAGAAATAAATCTCGAAAGAAAACTGAATATGGACGCGAAAGTAGGCTATGAATGTAAAGTTAACAAACATTAGCATGTTCTCGTTCACCAAATTATCAAATCGCTTTATCATGATCTGTATACTAACGAATTTCTATTATAATTTCTATGCTCGTGGGTTCTTTTACTGGGACCACAACACCTGCAAAAGTTATCATTTTTTCAACTATACGGGTTTCAAGATAGTCAATTTATATATTTCATTTAGTTGAGGTTATGTTTGAGTCTCGCATCTGTCGGCAGGTGTAAGAAACGTGGCTCGAGTTGAAATAACCATTTTCTTTGACAATGAACTAATATTTGGATTAATTACACATTAACTTACATTCAAATCTTCAACTTTTTATCGATTACTTTCTGAGGCTCTTTTAAAACTTCTTTTGCGATTTAACAAATTGTTATCAGATGTTTACAAGTGAGTCACAATTCGCCTGTATTTTGAGCATGGTATTTCCACTGGTAGCAAAACAATACTAATTAGCAAACATTTTTTATTGCGGGTACCTACTAAAGGTGTGTTTATAAATTCGCAACTATTTTTTCCGCGCTGATTTCAACTTCAGGTAAGAAATGTCATTTGTTTACACTATCCTAATCTTATCTTGTTTTCTCTACACGTTTGACGTAGGGGAAACTGAGGATATTTTGACACATAAGGATACATGACCCAAGACATTTTTCTTCAATTCAAGGAATGCTTCAAATAGGGATTTGGAGGGAAAAACATTCTCAGTGTTAATTGTACTTTCAATTCTGAACAAGTTCATAAACAATTATGAGTTTGAAGTGAATTATTTGTTTGTGTAAAATTATATTGTTAATGTAAAGGTGATATATTTTCAAGTTCTCAATGCAATGACTTAATAAATTGACTGATATTGCTGATATCGAAGTTTGAATGAAAATATTATGTAACTTGAGAATACTTTACTTGACCTAAAGAAATTCCCCGTAAAACCTTCTTATTGTGCTCAGAATTATGAAAGTAGAAAATACCGTAAAAACTGAAACATGCATTGCACTTTGAGGCAATACCTATGTACTGAAAGAAGGAAATAAACGAAATCCTTTGAAATCTGTCAAAATCTCAAGAGGTGCAGGTTAGACAAAATGAAATTCATATTAGAAAATTTGTCGGAAAATGCAAAACACAAGGTTCAGGTGACTGAATATTTATAGTAATAGACGTTTTGAACAGAATCATCAAAAGTGATCGAATCATAAGTTTTAGCACCAATTTAGATATCATAGTCCTTATCTCTGTAATAATTTCAGTAGGTATTCAAAAACGTTCAAGGTAGGTATAATTCCATAAAATCATTTATACAGTTTTTGTACTTAGATCGTGACCTTAAATTTACAAATTTCAACTTCTAGATGAAAATACCCGTATATCACAAATACTGGTTAATTGTTGACAGCAAATAGATGATGGTATTCGTTTAAAAAAAATGGTAGCAGAGTTTTTACAGAAAATGATGGCACATTTGTGGAATTAATTGAAAAACCATAGAAAATTACGATAATACGATAATAAAATTTGCAAATTTTAGCCGATGTCTATGATTCTCGTGTATATGTCCATTCCGATTCACCAAGAAAAATAAATTACCTTATTTAAAAAAAGGATTCAGATTAATAACAAAAGCTTCAGCTATCATTTGTCATATTTCACTAGTGATAACTTTCAGGACTAAAATTGAGCTTTATAAACTGACCAGTCATACATTTATTAAGACAACGACATAGACTGAAACTGAGACACGATACAAGGATTATGAAGTCTAAATTGGCCCTTACTTCCGAGTGTAAATTGAAATTTCCACTTCAATAACTTCAGTTCACCTTTCAGATTCAGTAAAAATATTTCAATCAATTATTTCTGCATTTCAGATTTGTGTTCATTTTATCGGTAGTACCTATTCAAATAATGAAGAATTATCAACTTGTAGACTAATGTTTTTACTCATTTTGAATGATCGAGTCAAATATCCTCATTAGGTAACTTTTGAAAAGCATGGTCATGAATAATGATGAGGGGGATATATAATAGCAATATTTAATAACGATAAAAAATACCAGTAACTGAATTCTGAGTGTGAGTATCATCCTCAGTCTCCCCTATCGTCGAAAAACAACGACATGCTAAAAAAACACAAAAACTCACCTTCCAGTTTCATCCCGACTTCCAGGCATTTCTGGAACCTACAAAACGGGCACCTTTTCCTTTGAGTCTTGTCAATGTGACAACTCCTTTCTGCCACACACGTGTATACTTTTTTATTTTGAACGGTTCGTTTGAAAAATCCTTTGCAGGACTCACAGGTGAGAAGTCCGTAATGGTATCCCGATACTTTATCCCCGCAAACAGGACACAATTCCTCGATGCCATCCTTCGTATCCGAACCATCCCCGGAACCGGCCAGGGAAGTCGTAGGTCCGGTGATTTGGTAACTGGCCCCCATATCGATGCCGGTCAGCGTGTTGGCTCCTGGGGAAAACAAATAAGACGTGTCAAGGTTATTCATGGACTGGGACATCATCATCGACTGCTGATGATGGTGCTGCATGCTCATGGTTTGCTGGCAACTACTGTAAGGGACGGAAATTGGAGGCGAGCCGTATTGGGGGCTGGAGGCCTGATTAGCCATCGGGGAATCGCCCGAATTCGCGCTGAATGAAGACATGTTGAGAGACAATAATGTAGAATGGTTCTCCATGTCGAGTAACATTTCACACGATAGTCACAACAAAATTTTATAGTCAGCCTGCACTACCTGACCGTCATGTTAAATCCTAGCGAACACAACCACAGCACAGTTACATCCAGTTGGCGCAATAATCCAACGAAACCAAAAGAGAGTTATAATCCAGAATGTGGGGCACACTCACGCACTCGACTAGAACAAATGAAATCGACAGTCACACCTCCGACTTGCCTGAGATCGCAAACTAAACTGACCAGCAGCGAGCGGTACAGTCGAAAACCCGTGCAGCCGGCACAGGACCACAATGGAAAATGATTAGGAGTCCATGTAACAAGTGAAAGTGAGTCGGGACTAGTGACCTACTTTCCAATGAACCAGGTCTATGTTAGTGCTGTTGTGAAGTCATACACACACACTTACAACATCGCGCACACACACACACTATCTGAACGAACGAGCGGGAGGGGAGAGCGCGTGGAGGTTGTTGGGTGGTGGGGATGGCCTACTGACCCACATAGACGCGGCGCATCATGTGGATAATGCCGGCGCAGGGCCAGGGAGGAAGGGAGAGACCCTTTACCTTCCGCACTTCGGTTATACGTTGAGTGCGAGACTCGGACGACTTCCTCAGACAAGGTTGCCATTACTGCCCGTAATTCCTGTCATTGTAAATAATTTCCCCCTCTTTCAGAATTAGCGATCATTTATGAATTTGTAAGGAATCAGTATGTTCGATGAAAAACAATGAAGAGTATTTGAAAAAATTAAATCGACTTAATTTTTTTTTCTGAAAAGTTTGAAATTATATTCATATAGTGTGTCCTAATTAAAATGAATAGAGAATATTCTTGTTATTCTCAGAACTGAAAATGTAATTGCGCCACCTACTACGATTGTTAAATAAGGTTAATTCTATATAATATAATGAAACTTGCACTGTTCCCTAAGGCGAAGTACATATTAGCAAAAAAAATGGCAACAATTCGATCAACAGTTTTGGAGAATTGCATGGACAAACATACATTGCATACAAACGTACACTTGTTTGGAATCTCTTATAGGTATATTATAATATTTGAAAATGTTGCATTGACAAATTGCATTGTTATTCCCATACATACCTATATACATATCGAATTTATAACCTCCATTTTTCTTAAGTCGGTAAATACTCATAAAATGTACCAGTTGTCAGATTTTTATTAAAAGGTTTCATTGACAAATTGATCTGATATTTCATAAATACATTTAGTTTTGATGACAATACAATTCAATAAATTCCATATCATTGTAAATCCAAGATGGCCGCAGCTACAAAATGGCGGATTCATATTACCTGAGGCACTAAATGAAATGTTAAACTAAAAACTTGAAAATAAAATGAGTTGAAAAAATTATGTTGAACGGTTTTTTAGTGGAAAAAAATAATAATGTACATAATGTACTAAAAATATTTGGAAGGTCCTAGGTATCAGTCATCACACCAGGCACCTCAGCAATCTTCGGTATTGATCAGATGAAAAAATATGATTAAATCGTTGGGCGTAGTAGGTATTTACATATTCACTCATTTTTTTATCTGATCAATACCGTAGAATGCTGAGGTATATTGTGTGCTGACTGCTACCTAGGACCTTCCGAATTATATTTTAGTTTTTAGTACATTATTTACATTATAATCTTTTTTTTTCAATAAAACCGTAAAACATAAAAAAACACTTATTTTATTATCTTTGTAAATGAGGAAAACCACAATTAGGTCATGAAATAAATAAAGAGTGAAATGGCAATAGACGGAGAGTTCAAATCTGAAGTTTGTAATGCTTGCCTTTTCATGTTTTTTTAAACCCCCCCGGCATCAAACCGGATTTTTTTTGACACATAATTTTCGAATCAATCAAGTTACACGTTTTATATTGTTTTTTAGATTTAATTATGAATGTTAGAAATATATTGTATATTTTTGCATTGAGTGTAGCTAAAATGACTCATGTTCTACTTGTGATGCATTGTTTGGAACCTTTGGTGTAGTAATGAATATTACTGGAGTTTTTCCAACATCAAACCATTATTTTAACACCTCGACACGTGTTTCGCTCACCAAGTGATCATCTTCAAGAGGAAAATCAAACATGTTCTATATTATGATCTTTATATTAAATTTGCCGATGCAAATCTGCTCGTCTGACTATACAACCCACTATTTGAAATGAAATATGAATGAGTATAAGTTTTCTAACCTCTACATATTTCAAGCCATTGAAATAAGGAAAAAATCAAGTACAGCATATTTCACAAGTACATATTAAATTGTATTCATTCATATCCAGGTAATTGGACGATCTTCTTAAATTTTAGGGAAATTATATTGTCTACAGCTTGTCAAATCTAGAGAGAGACTTGGGAATTCTCTCTCTCTCTCTCTCGCTCTCATGATCTTCAGAAAGCTCTACTTACATATTTGACAAGCTGTATTTATCGATTGAACGTAGATTGTCTATTATGTCTTATATTTGATTATTAATTTTTCTTGAGTGGTCTTTTTTTTATAATTGATGAGTAAAAATCCTCAATTATTATTTATATCGACACACAGAGACTAGTTCCTTCTGTGAATTTATGTCTATATAAGGCAAAATATAATTTCTTATTATTAACTCATTACATTATCATATACCTATTACGTATCTTTATTCCTTAAGTACGTTCGGAAGACCTCCACATTCAAATCCATAAATTTGTTGTGGTTGGGCTTTAGTTTTCAGCTAGTTACCATACAGTGAAAGCTGCAGTAAACCTTGTTTATCTTTGAAATTCGAGGATTGAGTTCTCTGACGATCCATGGATAACGTAAGGGGAAATGACATCGTCCCCACCTATTCAAGGTCTATTGTTTGGGTACATTTTCTAGTCAAGATTTTTCAGCAAACAATTTCCTGGAATCCCGAGTAATATTGTTAGTAATTGGGACGATGAGCGTTGGCAACACTGTCCTCGAATATTTGGCCGATGCGCCATCAAAAGTGGGTGTGGGCCGGAAAAAATGATTTGACTTTGTAAATAGTATACCAGGCGAACAAAAATCTTTGAATGATGGAGTGAATCAAGTATTAGAATTCAATATGGAAAAATTCAGTTTGCCAAAATCGTCGTTTAAATCGTTCATTCAGATACATTCTGGTTACAAAAATGTATACAGAATGTATAGCATACCTATAGGATGTCTCAGATCTTTATTGAAAGTAATATCGCAAAACCACATTTTTTAATGAAAACTTTGTCATTTAGCAATATCATGAGAACAACAGCATGATAAAACTACGAGTCAGAAAGTTTGCTTCAAATATCCATTCGACAGTAATTATAAAGTCGTAGAATAAGTATAGTGTATATTTTGCGTGAAGCATTTCATGCACTCGTTCGGTTTACAATGCTCGCCTACGGTTAATGTTGCAAACTCATCACTGGTGCATAAAGATAAACTTCAAGCACTATACGCGCGTTATATGTAGGGCGGTTTGATGATGACGACGTTTTCAAGATATAATGATGAGAATGTGTGAAGAAAAAAATCGCACTCTCTTCCTAAATATCTGTTTAATATTGAAGTTGTGTTGGGAAGCAGCTATTTGTATTATTACACCTCACCATTTGATCTCCACTAACTTTATTTGAAAAAATATACTCACATGTTTCGCTAGCACAGTAGCTTTCTCCAAGTGTATAAAATCCATCGAGTAGAACACCTACAGACCTTCTGCATTATTTCTTCATTATAAGTATCAAATACCAAAACCCTGCATTATATAAGATAATAAATATTTAGAAATGAAATCTCGAAACATGATTCTCTCCCAGCGTACCTACACAGTAGGTTCTGCTAAGTTCCTGCCGGAAAATAACTTCTTCCCTGGCTAATACCACGATGAACATTGAATCATATCCGGCGTACGTTTATACAAGAAACCTCACAGGATAGTCTTGCAGATGCTTCTCTTGCATCAAGACCACGCTGAAATCCATCGAGTAGAACACCTACAGACCTGTTTCGAGGTATTTTTTACCTTTCATCAGTGCAGGAAAGATCCGACCCAAACAGCACTGTAGCTGGGACTCGACTGACTTCATCGTCAACAACAAAGTTTTATATAACATCTTTTCATTTTACAAGTAAAAAATGAAAATGAAAAAGCTAACGTGAGAGATCTTGCATGGCGGATAGATAGCTTGCTGTCAGTACATAGAAAAGAGTTAACTATACAAACGAGAGTCGTCGACATTTTTTAGATTTTGAAACCAGTTGATAACGTATTATTGTCGTTTGACAATTAAATGTTGGTAATTAAAAAGTTTCCATGGTTTCAGTTCTTTCATAAATAAATGTTTTTACAACTAATAAACGGTGGGCAATTTATATTTAACAGTTACTAACTTACCACTCTGATGAAACCTCAGTAGGTTGAAACAGGATAAAATTTTGGATATGCTTCACCCTCCGATTAAAAAAAAAGTATACTTGCGTATTTCAACATACAGATCACGAATCGATGCTCTCCCTTATGTCCCTTATGACAGCCCTCCAAAGTTCCGAAAAGTGCAACTTTTCGGCCTTTTTTTTTGCACAATGCAAACTATGGTATTTTTCACCACATCACCTTCACATCTTGATTCAACTTCTTTGACAGTTTTCAGTTTGATAATCAACATTGTTCCAGTAAAAAATTTCATTAATTTACTGAGCTATTTTTTGTGATAAATCTCTCCATGTACGGTTTCGAAGTTAATGTCATAGTTGGTACTGATTACTATAAGCATTTCATACTCATATCAAGTGTTTTTGATTTCATTTTCGTTAAACGCTATATTTTTTTTGACACTAGATTAAGTGAAAATGGATTCAAGAAATTAATTAAAATTGTCTTCTATGTAGCAAAATGAACCAAGTGAAAATGCATTGCAGAATAATTTTGATACTTTAATTTTGTAATCAATCTTGTAGATGATGCAGGATGTTGTCAGACCTCAACGAGAATGGCCAAATTATTTTATTTACTTTCAAATATACTCAATGAGTAAAAATATATGATCATTCTTTTTTTTGAAGGGGAACAGATATCCAATGCTTTGGTACAACTTTTTAATTAGGATCGATCACGTTATGTATAACTATTACAGAACAATAAAAAAACCTGTACAATTATTGGTTAAATGAGAAAAATTATCTATCACTTCAACTAGATTTTAAATTTAATTCAAATACATGTTTAATATTTTTTTAAATAGCTTACGTCAAAAGAGACATTCGAATCACACGAATTTCGAATAGTAATCGCTGACATTTTCCAACCGCTTTTTTCCAAAATGCCACCCCGTGAAATGGGAAGATGCCACTAGAAAACGAGTCCATTGTTGAATCAAATTTCTTATAAGAAAAATTTTGATTATTGAACTGAATAGTGTCAATGAAGGTGAAATAAGATATGAAGGTGCAAAAAAAGGTTGAAAAGTTGCCATTTTTGGAACTTTCGAGGTCTGTAACTTTGAAAGTGAGGAAGAGCTTCGATTTTTTATTTTTTTTTTCAAAATCAGTGGGTTCACACTATCCAAAATTTTTCCAAATTTCAACCCCAAATTTGGAATAATTTCGCCTAATGTTCCACATACAAAAATATTCAATTTATCAAATATCTAAGTTATGAAACGAAATATGAAATATAGTATATTTAGATAATACTGAATAGAATCAAGTACCAATGCACTTTATGAAATTAACCGAAAATTTTTAATACGTTGGCGACTTTCAAAAATAGAATCAAGATAAGGTTATTCGTTGCAGTACCCATGCCGTTTCGCTTTTATTACTTTGTCGACCTATATCGGTCCACCAATGTATGATGCATGTGTATTTTTTCCATTATTCCACATATGTGTAGTCTTTCGTTGTCCCAACTGTGAATCATGCACAGAAGTTGTTTTCAGATACTGTTTTCGAATGAGAATTTTGAATTTCATAGAAATCACTGTTTGTTCGTAGAGTGAACATTCACATTATAAGTGAAACAGATATCATACACTAAAACAAAAGCAGTTGTTTCTTTTGATGGAGCAGTAGAAAGCTAAGATTTTTTTCACAATTACTGAATATATGAGTTTTTCAAACATTCGAGTTGAAAATTTCTCAATCTACAATAATGAGTATTTTTAAAGGTAATAAGTAACGGTTGGTTTAGTGCCAATAATTATCAACTATAAACGAAGATTACCTATCCCGAGATTACCTACCCCGATTTTCCATAATTGTCACACAGATGGAAAAACAATTAATTGCAAATTACGAAGTGGGTTATATAAAATCAAAAATATTGATAAACATAGAGATTGGTATTTAACAATTCAAAGTTAGGCACTTATGACGACAACCAATCAAAAAGAGTTTTAATATACCTCAAAATGTTGAAAGTCAAATATCTGAAAATTAATCAAAAATTTAAGTGAATAATCATGCAGACTGTCTAAAAAAGCTGCTGCTGAGGAGTTGAAACCTGATGGTTTTACCAAAATATTCGAAGTTCAAGTAGTGATTGTTGTACGAATTTATAGAATTTTAAAGCAATATTTTTTTATTATCTTATGTTGCATTTCCCATGCTTGATATATGCAGAAATATCCGATTGACTTCCACTAATTCAAGTGTTACTTGAATTTCCAAGATATTTTCCAATAAATTTCACTTTCAGCCCTAAGTAATTATCACTATAATTATAAATTATCTATATCATTATAATTTTCAATTATGTAATTATTATCATGGATAATGTTATTGATTTTCATCGCGGGTCATTCCATTCATAGTTTACTATAATTAATTATCAATTAAAAACATTTTTTCTACATCAGAATGAAAATTCTGGTAAGTTATACTTATCGAACTATTATTTATTATATAAACTTTTTGAATATTATTAATTAAGGTCTATCATATTATCTGTTGCTTTTTGGATTGAAAATTTTATTCACAAAGACGTTTCATAAGAATGTGGGAAAACTTTCTTAATTTTCTGGTATTCAAAAATACATAAACTCTAACTTTTCTATACATGAAATATATTTATAAATTGAAATGATTGAAATATCTTTCACGGAAATAAATAAAAACGACCAAGACTTTCACAATCTTAATGGATAATTTCATCCAAAGTTATCTTTATATAAAACCTCTGAATATCTCGTCTAAACTTAACTGCTTTAAATTACTTTGGGTTGCTTTTTATTTCGATTTTCTGCGTATAGAAGGAACTCATAATACAGACACGCAAACTGAATGTATTGATAAAACAAATCGGGAAAATATTTTTAGGATAATCGACCTTGGTGAGATCGGAACGTTAAAATTACCTTACGTTCATTAGTTTGTATACATAACTATGTATTTGTTGTATCTAGGTCACTTTATCACATTATCTTTTAATTGAGCCAAGTTTTGCATTGTCGACCTTGACACAATACCACAACTGTTAATGTTTAGTTTTTATGTTCAATCCATGCATTCGTTTTTTCAACATTAATGATGTTAATGAAGAAAAAGACAAGTTGTACTGTATTTTTCAAATTCTTGAAATAATTCTAATATTCAAAAATTTCATTGCAACCCTACAGTCGTAGATTAGATTTTGTTCTAGAAAATGTATTTACTACAACATAATTATAACCATAATTGAAAAAAAGTAGTAAAATGAAAGTGTATCAATCACAAACTCTTATAATGGAACAATATTGAAATGATAACACAGAATCAGCTCTAAATTATATAATTTTTTTATATTTCATGTGTATTTTCGACTGAAATCAATTGAAATCAGGAGTTGAGCGATTCCATGTTCATTGAGCAAATAGATAAATTTCTAGATAATGTTCATTTTCACCATCTAAACAAGTAGTGCAGGTATAGAGAGTCAGAGGTGAAACTATTTTTTCCAAACTTGAATGTGTAAAATGAGAAAACTATAAATGTTCGACTGTTTTTCATACAATTATTGAAAAACAGATCTTAAGTTTTGGCTAGACGGTTGGAGTTTTTGAAAAAGACAATTTCAATTATTTTGGGCTAATACGAAAATGAAACTATTGAAATCGTCTGATGACTTCATTAGTTCGGCATTACGAATATCTACCTGTGAATGTTAATTCTATATTATGAAACCGTCCATTTGGAACACGCTCATTATTTGCAATCAACTTCAAACAAACACATTTTGTATTGAAGTTTCAAAGAACATTTTTTCACATGGAAACAAATGGGCCGGCTTTCTCCTCTCAAATAATCTAATAGGGATCTGATTCATGACAGCAATATCATTTATCTTTTCAATTCAGTTTTCTTAATACAGTCAAATCGTTCTAAAATAAGTTTTTGATATAATTGAAGTAGGTATAAATGAGTGCATTTCCGCTTTTTTTATACAAATTACCACTATAATCATTGAAGACCAGATAATATGATATTTCTATAGTTGGTGATGACAAACATATAATTATTAACGATCACTGGATTTGTTAGATTCAAACCTTCTACAATATATTGAAAATTATAAAAATAGCAAGTTTTACATTTTCAGTGACACAAATTTTAGTTTTTAAAATTGATCTTTCAACAATAGTATGTACAACAGCCTTGTTTCAAATAACAGGATGAAATTATTTAAATAAAAAGTCTGACCCGTTATGCAAAAACAGGGATATATCAGTGTTGTACACAGTGCAGTAAATAATTTAAGAAATTCATGGAGATTCAAGCCACGTCTTTAAGAAAGGGGACAGAGAAGGATACCGAAAAAAGGGGGTGTATTTTAATCTACATTTCAATATTTTTTTTTCGTTTTCAAACATATAGTTACCTCATATAGCCGACACGAATGTCCTAAGTATGTGGTATTGCAATTCACAATTATCACTTATTTCACTCTCTTGTAACCCAGTCATTTTCTGAACTTTGGACTAATTTGCGCTGTGAATTAATCTGCTTGATATCCGAAACATCTCGAAATTTACAGTGTCACCATTAAAGTGCGCACCATATGGGAAACTTTTTTTTCGAAAAGTTTCAATGAAGTTTAACTTCGGC
>WOGO01002859.1:0-15146 GCA_015342085.1 Leptinotarsa defecta | reverse complement strand
ACTAGACTTTGCCAATAAGATGTTTATATCTTGGGTAATAAAGCATATTTTGATTTGATTTGATTTGATTTGAAGTCAATCAAGAAGAAGAAGAACTCATATAAAAACCAACATCAATATCTATATAGTAGGACAGTTTAATTTCGAACACGTAACAAACATCACTATAACTATATATTAGGGAGCTGATCGAGTAAGGTCGGTCGACTTCCAAATACTTAACAGAAATCGCCAGAAGATCTATACGTTTTTTATTATACCACTTTGTTCAGTATCGAAAACCAAGACAAATTCAGCGGTCGCTCAAGCAACACCTTCTTTAAATTAAAACACTACAATGCCTACCCTCAAATGTGTACGGGCTTCTAGTTTTTTAGGTAATGTATAATGTTGAAATCAATCATTTCTTTATTTAAGTTACCTAAGTGTAACCGCAATATTTGCTAACCCCAACTGTCAATGTCCATTTTATAATCATGACTCTATAATTATATGCATATCGTTTGTGAACTTATTTGTATTGTTTTATACATCTAAAAAATCAATAAATTATCTATGAACAATTATCACTTCCAAGGTTTTCTCGTTGAGATGATACAAATCCTACATTCCACTTCATTACAAAATTTCGGCTATAACAATATTTCGGGACTTATTTTCTTATTTGAATTTATTTACAATGCAAAATATACTCTATATTAAATTTTTTTTTTACTTTTCTCAATGAACAAAATATATTTCTAAAACTTTAAATTGAAAAGTCAACTTCGCCCGGTATGTTATTTTAGGCGTTTTATTGAAAACAAATACATAGTTGTAAAATCACTGCAACAGGTGTTGCCTATTTGTAAGTGGACTCGCTAGTATTATTATCTATTCTTTTAACCTTTATAGATAAATGAAGAGGCTCATGCGCGGCCCTCTACAAGGTCGACAGTCAGTATGAATTGTAAATCCGGCCGATCTGAACAAGAAAAAAACGGGAAGGTCAATTTCGATATCTATTTCTTAACCTCCCTTTCACCATCTTTTGTTTTTTCCTGCTTGCCCAGGTGAAAATGGATTAGAAAAGATTCACAGGCTTCCATTCAAAACAGGTAAGCTATCCTACAGTTCACTTTTATTTATCTTCAATAGTTGCTCTCAAAAAATATGATGAAATATTTCAGAATCATGTAAGACCGTTAAATGCTGATTGTATATTAACTTATCTATAATACAAGATGATATGGTGCTCCCATCAAAATCTCAAATATAAGATGTTATTGTCTCGTGAACCTCTTATATAATTACATCCATCCATTTTTATAGGGCTATCATGGCTTCAATATTCATGACACGTCGTATTTTACGGGGATAACGTTAATTTGACAGATAAATACACTTTAGCCTTGAAAATTGGTTCATTAACTAGGTGTTAACAAAACTGTGAGCGTATCATCGTCTTTATTACCCATTCAATCATGTATAAATGACATTAGACATCTTCATATTTATCGTGTTCCTGGACCATTAATTGGAGTTTGACGACAGAGTCAAGTAGTTGATTTATTGCTAGTGGAAAGTCAATACGAGTATATCCCATAACATTTTAAGTTTCTCTGAACTTGTGTCTGCTCAAGAAGACAAAAACTAATCTATATTAGAAGCACTATACTCATTATTGAAATTTTTCTCCCAAGAATGTGTTTTTGAAATTTTGAAAGTGATTTTGGCCCATTTTGATGATTTAATGATCTGTTCCTGATTAAAAAACAATATACACAATTCTTGTGAAATGAACTCTCCATTATCAGAAAAAATTAAATTTGGAGGACTCATCCCAGTGAGTTACTCCGTAAATTTTTTTTTTGGCCGTCGGACGCATAGTCCATAATAGCCAGCAACTAAACGTTACTTCGTAAATTCAGTATACTACTCTCCAAAAGAAGTGTGTTATTCAACAGTGATTCGTATTCAGTAATTTGCCTTTCAAAAAAAGAATACCAAAAATTTTACCTTCTTCGTCGTTCTCATTCTCTTTTATACATTAGTAAAACCATTACAATTGTTTTCGACAGATGTCATTAAGAATATGAATGACAAAATTTGCCAAAGTTATATGATGGAATTGGCCAATACTTGATAAAATTCCATTATAACGTACTTATAATACTTAAATTCGTTATGTCCAAGTTGCTGATCGATTTTTAAAACATCCGACAGTGTTCTTTATAGAACAGGGCTGAAGCCTTCAAATCGCTAAAAAGTGAAAATATAGTAGTAGGATGAAACCCATTAGAAAAGGATGAAAATATGATGAAATAAAAAATAAATTACTGGCGATCTGAGTTCGAGAAGTGGTAGGAGGTGAATTTTTAAGGGTAAAAAATGGCAAAACTACAAGTCCAATGAACAAAAGTTAAATGGCAAAGTTGTAGGTAATAAAAAGATCTACAATTTTTGTATCTTCAATTTTTCCTCATAGCCCCAACATTTATGTGAAAAATTCAAATAACCAAGTTTTTGGTTTTTTATTTAAAAAAAAAAATCCAATGAAATTTTGTAAAAACTTACTTTTTTATGTCCAATTCACTCTGATTTATTCGATTTAAAATATTTATGTTTTTACCTTATTCTGACTTAATATCAAAAAAGCACCCTAATTTTCAATCGAAAATTCTCGCGTCAAAATATCAGCTTATTTCAAAAAGTCGATGCGCTTTTTATTCGTTGAAATCTCAACTTTCTGATGGTGTAAAAAAATATACATTACTTTTATAAATTGTCTTAGAAAATACAAAAAATCGAAAAAAATTCGAATTCGAAATTTTTTTGAATTACTATTTACAACTATGAGCTATTTATTAAAGTTAACATTTCAATTACTCAAAAAACAGAGATTTCCATGTTACATTGGCAAACTGAAAGATTGCAAATCGAAATATACTACTATTATTAACAAACAAATAAGTTAATAAGACATCTACAATATTTTGAGAAGGTGCTGTTTTGAAATAATTTTTATACCTGAGGGACCTTCGGAAAAATTTAGCCCATTGAGTAAACGGAGATATTACAGCTATTGCTATTTCGAAGGATATCGTTAACGATCTGTTTAAAAAAAATCTGTTTTTCCGTCAACCTGTTGTCGCACCACTACGAACGACAACCCTCAGAAGCCAAAACTTTTGCGGGCTGAGGATTAACGAGGTCTTACCTTTTAACGTGTGATTCCTAACACGGGTTGGACGATAGCAAGTGAAAATTGATAATTAAGACTGGACCTTGAACCACCGACCAACACGGCAGTGAATTCGAGTGAGTGAACGAAGCACCCACGTCGAACCGCCTGACTACCGACCGACAGTGAAAAAGATATGGAAACTTATTTACAATACGAGCTTGCACCTTTTCAACTGTCACTTTTTACAGCAAATGGCCTCAGGAAAAATGTAAAATCTCAACTCTACGAATTATTCGTGAGTGTGAATATACCAACGCATTCTGACGGCATAGTCATGTCGTCGACGGTGGATTTTTACTACACAAAATAATTTGACAGAAAAATTAATCGGTGAAAGAGATCATGAATAAATATTTGCGCTATGTAGAAAAACATTACACAGCAAGCAGCTATATTATAAGCTATATAACTTTTGTGACAGTTACTGTCACAACAGTTGACATTCATTTTCTCAAACTAGGTTCTGGAAATGTAAAGATTTTTATTTTTCACGTCTGATAGTTTCAAACATGAATCCCTCAAGAATATTGCTACATTTCTGCATTGTTTTTCTTGTTTATTTAAATTTTTCATATAAATCTTGAGGTTATGTGAAAACATTGTAAATACAAAGGTTGTAGATCTTTTTATTACCTACAACTTTACTCTTCAATCTTTTTTTTGGTTGAAAAAAGTATCGACTCTGGTTATTAATATCAGCTTCTGGCAATTTTTACGTTTTTCATAACTCACTTCAAAAATGATAGCCAAGTATGGTTTTTTTGAAAAATTGTTTTCCAGTAAAAACTTGCTTTCCAAAATATCGGTCATATGACGATGGTTTTCGTAAGACGTCTGCAGATGGAAACAGTTATAAATTATGTATACATTGTGACTCTCTGGGAACAGCGAAAAGTCTAATTAGGAAAATTATAAAAATTTAATAGAATGGAAATGACGGTACGTACAATTTAGCAAAAATAGTTTCATGTTCTGAGCATTAATGGAACATTCTACATTTTATTACAGATTTAGATTCTACATGGAGTTCTAGATATATTCTATATCTAACAATATTTATCTTGCATATTTTTCAAAATATTTGACGATTTCCATTTGAATTTATTTTTTTATATTTTTATTAAATTTATGTTACTGTTATAGAGACTCTAGGAAAAAATTTATACTGAACGATAAATATTTCAAATTTATCAATTTTTTATGCATGGTGTCCACAAAAACTATTGAATATTGATATTTAGGGCTTGTCCAAAAGTCCATTTTTTTAAACGAAACCTATATATTTTTATTATTCCATCGCAATCAACATTCGAAATGATGATCATTTCCATTTGAACTACGTGAAATGCATGGTTTTCATAGACATAAATATTTTAATAATTCAATTATGAGCCAAAGAGAAATTAACCCAATAAGTTACATGTGGAAAAAATCGTGTCAACTTTAGAATAGGTAGTTAGAATTATTTAGCAATTATGAGTTGAATTTGATATTCTTGGATACTATATCGCAAACCAACAGTTTCATTGAGACAAGCTGCACAAGAATCTGGAATTTCCAGGAAATCAATAAGAAAGGTTTTGAAAAAACAAAATGAATATTGACCATTCAAATTCTATTCGGTATAGGAATTGAAAAAAACGAATTTTCAAATACGTGAACATATGTCCGGAGTTGCTTCGTTGAAGTTTAAGGAAAACGGTATTGATAAAATATCATCAGTATTCTTATTTAAAGTAATATGGCGCTAATGCAGGGTGTTCATTTAACATGCGGCAAAAATTTAAAGGACTATTCCTTGGACTATTCTAAGGATATTTTGTCCTTTGATGATTCTTCATAGGGCGCTTTGTTTCGAAGCGCCCTATCAAAACTTCATGTAATGTTTCTTAATCTACAAGAACTGACTGACATCTCCCCGTTCGGATGCAAGAATCCAATCTCCTCTTCGACGTTTATTTGAAGGTGGTTAACAATGTTTCATGGTGCATTTCATTCGTTCGGACTTCCATTGTCTAATATGATATGGAAACTGAAATTACAATGAAATAAAATACAATCAACAACCAGAAAATTAAAAATTGAACTATTAACAAAAAATGAAAATTAAAACTTAAAGGAATTCAAACCAAGTTACTTCACAACGTTTCGATTGTTAGTATCCACAATCGTCTTCGGGTTAATTTTTACAGATTAGAAATTTCAAATCAATTTATATCATATTAGACAATGGAAGTCCGATCTAATGAAATTTCCCCTCTTCGACTCCTGAACTCTTCCAAAAACACCATTAGGATCGTTCCTGATTGCGTTACACACAGTAATTATCCGATTTCTCAAATCTTACACATCTTCCACTGGAGTAGTACAAACTTGTTAGATTTTTTATTACTTGGTAGGTCCAGTGAGGGCGCTATACTTTTATTTCGGCTACGTTAGTAATTTTAAAATTACCAAAATTGTTATTGTCGAAATTCTTTTTCGCCCCGTATCTTCGAAGGACAAAATTCTTAGGAATAGTCCAAGGAATAGCCCGTTAATTTTTTGTCGCAAGTTCAATAAACACACTCTGTATATCCCCAACTAGATTGAAACTATTACGCCCAGGGGCGTCTCAGGGACGATGTTAAGAAAAAAGAACGACCCTTACTTTTTTGTAGTTTTTTTTTTTTGATTAAACAAACTGAAAATACAACTTAATGTCACTTGTGTTTTCTTCATACCAAACTTCGTTTTCGGGAAAATAATCACTTCTAAAAACTATCCAAAACAACATGAAATAAAAACCAAAAGTAAATAATAAACAATTTCGACCTCAAAGTAAATGAGCAAAATGTCCACTTTATGATGAAATACACGACTGCAATCGATTCGTCATTGATTGTCTGATACAATCAAAAATACCTGGAGTCTTCCTTATGACAGTGTTGTTTATTCGATTCCTCAAGTCATTCACATCTACTGCAGTAGTTTTATAGAAAAGAACCTCCAGACGACCCCATAAATAAAAATCTAGAGGATTCATATCAAGACTGCGAGCTAGCCTAATTTGAGGTCCTGCAATTATTCCTACCCAAACATTCAGCGAAAATTGTTGCTGCACTTTATTTTGAGGTTTCTAGTAAACTGTACACAATATCTCAATTCGTGTTCTTATTACCTCTGACATTATTGAATATTACGAGAAATGAAAATTGTTAAAATATTCGCCCTCTCCCGTTCAGGATTCTATTCTCCTGAATGGAAGATTTTGAAAGTGGAAAATTTCCAAAGTGACACCCTGTATAACAATGATAAACGTAGCAAAAGTGCAAAACATTACCGTTTTTCAGTTCACAAAATGAAATTAACCCTTCGCAAATTATACTCTCGGCGTCCACTAAGTAAATCCGCCATTCATTCACAAAATTAATTACATGAATCATTACCAGCGTGGACAAAATACAACATAAGTCGAATCCATTCAGGGAAACAAACGACTAACAATTGCACCTTCATTTATCTTCCACGTGGAATCGTGAAACAATAGCTAATCTTCGCCCTACGCCATCTAGCAATTATAGGGATAATTATGGCAGTCACCATTTACAAGCCGCGAACAATGGAACCAGAATAAGCTAATTAACCATAATGGCGCATTCTCAACTAATTATGAGATCCATATAATGGTGGAATACGGATATGCGGAATTTTAATTCGGTACTTATATGGTGAAATCATTTTCAATAAGGAACAAAATTGATGTTGAATTCGAAGTAGTGGACAAATTTCAGTAGCCAGTAGTCAATTCATAGTTATTTCTCTCTCGGATACTTTTACCATTAGCGCTGTTTCTACTATACGTCAACGACCTATTGGAAAAGACCAAAAATTCAATATGCTGACAACGGCATTCTCGTTTGTTTTTTCTATTTGATTACCTAACAAGTACCTGACAAAAGTTTATGGCTCAGTGATGATCTGAAAAAAATTTCTGCTTGTGGTGTGATTTCAAGGTAAACTCGGTTGTTTAACCTAAAAATGTGAATTTAATATAACCTGACAACAAGCTAACACAAAATACAAGCACTACAGGAAAATACTTAAGGCGCTCTGAGAGCGATGCCTGTGCGAAAGTAGCGAATCATATTGGATTTGAATCGCTGGAGATTAAATCCATTTGGAAAAACGTTCTCAGGAAGTGTATTCCACATAAACGCAGTTCTCCAGATGAAAGAGTTCTTGAACAGTGAAGTTCGAGGTGTACTGACTTGAACCTCAAAACGATGAGCAGCCACAGTTCATCGCATATTTCTGATATGTATCGCTCTTGGTGCCAAGTCACTTGAACGCTTCCCATGAAAGTATCTATGAAAAGAGACAAATCTCCAACCTGCGATGTTCCAGGGTATCAAGGTTGCACGTGATGTTCGCGTCTTCAATCAGGCAGATGGCTCTTTTCTGGATGGAATCCAGCAACTTTAGGGTACGTTTGGGAGCAGAGCTCCATACATGAGAACAATACTCCAAAGAAGGTCGGATCTGAACTTCCAAGAAAAATTCTGCAGCATTCTAAACTTAGATAACACATCATATAGGAGGAACTAAAAATCAGTAACTGGTGCAGGAGTGAACTACTCTTATATTTTACAGACACATAAAAATTCTATTCTGGAAAGTAGCTCCCAAACTATTTTCACTCAATTTATCACGTTTCAAAACTCAGTTTTGAAAATAGCATAAATAGTTTTAATTATTACAAAACCAAAATAATTCATGTTTCACGATGAACTGACGTTAAAAATTAAATTTTGTCAGTCCTTTTGAGATAAGCAATGAAAGTTTTTTGAATGCTATAGGAGGCCATGATAAATATCGGAGTAAATGATGTCATTCTGAATAACTTTCTTTCATAAAACTTTTCTACATCACAAAATTTTAGAGTACCTGCTTAGCTCTTATATCGGTTGCTAATTTTTGGTTCTTTTCATGTGATGAAATGTTTTTTTCAATTTGTGGTAGATTTTCCTGGTGTATGACATTGCAGAAGTTTTTTAAAAGACCAAAATTTTCTGATGAGTAGGTAATGAAAAGTTTTTCTTTCATAAGGAACAATTCATAAACACACTGTATATCTGAAAGAATTAAAGTTTGTGTGAATTTTCTAACATTATAATAATGAGCACCGAGGTAGATAAATCTCGTGGCTATAAGAACAATTATATCGCTCCAAGCATATTCTCCTCGACAATTTAATTTCAGTAATGGACCATTTTATTCTGAAGAAGTGAAAGGAATCTTCCATCTTATTTTCCATAATGATTCAAAATGTCGTTTTATCTCAATATATTCCCGGAGAAGTTTGCGATAATATCCGAGTGGCGTCGTCGAAACGTTGATATCATGAATAGATCACAACGTTTTTAGCTTCTGTTACCCAAGAAGTCAGAAAGTTCAATCTTCAAGTGCTTTTGCATTGTGCAATGCAATTCAACATTCACCTTGTTATATACCTGATATTTTAGAAGCGATCGAGAGACTTCAATTCAAAGTTAGAGAGGAAACGTGATTTTCATCTTCACAGTCGAACGGTATTTGTTCAACTTAAAGGTACTTGAATACAGATTTCAATTGCCCAATTCTTGAGTCTATATTCAAAACACGTGGTAATTGATGGTAACGAATACATTTGGCAATAACTCTAGTTGACCCTTTTCTACCTGGCGTCATGTTGTTTTTCATTCGGGTTTTCATTCGGCATGAGTGGCTAGCTTCAAGATGAAACATGGCACTGGCCAAGCTGTGAGACAGGCCAATGAGTCACCCAGAAAAACAAATGAAAACCAATTAGATTTGGAAAATCTACATGAAAAAATACCTACCTTTAGTATTTAACATCTGTGATGACGTCCAAAAAGTTTATTATTATGAAAAATAAAATTTTTCAAAACATCGACTTTCACAAGAGAATGAGAGTCCTTTCTTCTTTGCATTTCTTCTTTAATGTCCCCCCCCCCTTTTATTTTTTGAACGGGTCCACTCAAAAAGTTAATTTGGGATAATGAAATTAATGCATGAATATTTTATTGTGAAGTGAAATTGACAGATGAAGCTTTCAAGATGGCGACTGGGCGCCATCTGAGAAAAAAAATTAAATGGAAAGGGGGGTCTTGTAATACATTTTTTTGAATCTCCTGATGAATACTTCACAACCCTAGAATAAGAAGTTTACATCTTCACTTACCACAAAATAGCAGAACATTTAATAATTTTCTGAAGACAAACACATTAATATCGATATTTCTAGAAATATTCCTGTTTATCTGTCATATGGCAATTCCAACAACCCGATAAGGTTTGTTAAGTTATTTTTTGTTTATAAAAACGACAAAAAATGTCAGTACGATAAAGAACATCATTGTTCAGTAAGAATATTCTCATTTAGTTTTCGGTTTCACTAGTATAAAATTGCCATTATTGGAGTGACACCAACCGTCACGTTTTCTGGGAAACACATACCCAATATCCCGAAAAAAATTAACGTTTGGACAGGAATATTGGGAAACCATATTGTAGGACCTCTATTTTTTTATCAAAATTCAACAGGGAAACTGTATTTGAATATACTGGAAACTACTGTTGAATTACTGAAATCGTCGAAGCGAATCCTAATGAATTCGAAATGGATATTGTATTCCAACAAGATGGAACACCACCACATTACTCCAGACAAGTAAGAAACTATTTGGATACTATTTTTTCTGTTCGCTGGATTGACCGTCGAGGTCCTACAGAGTGGCCAGCCCGCTTGCCAGATTTGACTTTTCTTCATGGGGATATTTGAAGCAAAAAGTGTACGAAACTAAAGCTGCTTCAATATTGTATATACGGCAGAGAATAATAAATATTTGTAGAGATATTGACGTTACTTTGTTCTAAAATGTTTGACGTGAAATATGGGATAGGCTGTTCATATTTCAAGAAGTTCAAGGTAACCATTTCGAGCATATTCTGAACTGACCTCAAGCTTATTACCTTATATTATGTAGTTAAATGTCAATGTATTCAGGCAATTATTAAAAGTTCCGCCATTTTGTAGTAGTTGAAGATATTGACATTATATTCTAGGGTTGTTGTCAGGAGTGTCAAAAAGATGTGTCACAGGACCCCCTTTCCATTTATTTATTTCCCAGATGGCGCCCAGTCGCCATCTTGAAAGTTTCATCTGTCAATTGCACTTCAAAATAACGTATTCATGCATTGATTTCATTTTCCCAAATTTCAATTTTTTGAGTTGACCCGTTTAAAAAATAAGGGGAGGGGACATTAAAGAAATGCACTGTATAATAGTAATAATTACTGGTCAGCATATAGTCTGAGAGTATCTGAAAAAAAACGCGTTCACCAAGTTGACACTGTGGGTTATCAAGACTTTTTTCACTTTAATTTTGAATTCGGTATAACCCAAAGGTTTATAAGACTCTGGCAAAGCATTACGAGTACAAAGCAAATCATCTAAATGAACAATTCGTATAAAGACTGAGGTTCAGGCTATGTAGCCTTCTATTTCAAGAAATGATCCGTGCACGTGTTTTACTCGTAATTATAAATTTTTTCATTTCTAGGATATGTGTGGCAATTTTTGTGAATATCTGTAACTCTCGAAATAATAAAAATCGATGAAACTGTCGCGGCCGAGGTTTTCAGTGTCACTATTTTTCGAGTTCAAGCCGTCGATTTTTGGAATTTCTTGCTGAATTTGCGCTGGTGCGAGTGGCTAGCTTCTTCAGAAGTTTATCCCGAGTTATCTCTGAGTCATCTGAGGTAACTTAGGAAAAAAAATATATGCGCTGGTCTCATACACCGGTTTTGGCTGTAGTAACTGGAATACAAATACACCATTCGTAAAACTGATCCTGAAATGTCGTGAGGAATATAGTCTAGTCCACAAGTGCCGTTTAGCAACTTTTGAGTTCGCCTGCACCAAAAATTGTGATTGATGTGTCATTCGATTTGTGATTTGAAAGCTTGCTTTCCTTAATATCGTCCTCCAAGGAAATTGTCGGAAAGGCAATTTCATTTTCAAGTGGGACGATTTCAGGGAATATTTTGGAACCTCGCGATTCATCCCTCTACGAAGTTGAAATGTTGATCTTTAGAATCATAAGAGGAAAGGGGAGTGGCACATCTTTTTATTGTTTTTCCAATAGTATCATGATTATTTGTCGAAAAAAATTCGTTACACAACCAAAATTCAAGGAAACGCACAAGGATTTATTTTTTTATCAATATTGCGCAACTACCCAGCAGAGGAGCCGAAAATCAGCTTGTCTGTTCATAAAAATTAACTGAAAAGTTTTATTTTCTCAAACAGAAATGAACTAAACATATTTTGACAGTTGAAAGTTATCTTTTAAGGATAGCTTACTATATTCATTTCAATTTTTGAATTAATGGTCACAAATAATGTGGTGATTGGAAACTTATTCAACAATAATAGTCCTTATCAAATAAATATGTCAGTCACCTGTGAAAGCTCTTACATACTTAGGCACCTACCATATAACCATTATAGTAGTGGTCCGGTCCTGAAATTGACTCTGGAAGTTCAATGCAGATAATTTGATATATTCAATTTGTTTTTATAAAATAAAAAGTACTTTCGTAAACAGATATCTATGTCTATTTGTGGAGTATTTTTCAAACGTTCATGTCATACTTATTAATTATCAGTATTGTAAAATTTTATCTTTCTTCAATTCTGGTGCTATTTTCTATCATTTATCTTTGTAGCAACAAAGATATAGGTATTTTCCATATACCTGTGGAATCAATAAAACAACAGTCGATTTTTTGTATAATTCAATAGTTTTGTATATAGGGGGCAACTTCACTCTGAATTAACCGTTTCTCTCTTTTTCTGTTCACGAAAATAACCCTGTACTTATCATACTCTGTCAGTTGTCTCTAATACAATAAGCCTAGCAGAAAACTTAGTAATGCCGTTTTTTTATACCAAACTCTACACATTAGTCTTATTGTGGCCCAGGAGTCCTAATATAAACATATAAGATGTCCTAATAAGACCCATATTGAAAAGCGAAATATAATTGCCTAAAATAAGGTTGTCGTAATTGAAATCTTCAAGTGTTTCCGAAAGAAAAGAGACAGGGTATATTCCAGAGTAACACTATCACCGTTTTACCATTTTCATTACGAAACAAAAAAACTTAAGAAATACTCAAAGAAAAAATTAATCATCACTACCTGTTGGATATGCAAATGAAGGTTCTTTTCAGTTAATCATACCTAAGCCTCTTTTCCAGCGAAAATTTAAAATATGTCAGGTATGCCTGGTTCAACCAGGTAATTAAGATGTGCAGGAATGTGACATATTCAAAATGGCTTTTCATATAAAGTATTGAAAATTTTAATCGAATTTCAAAAGCAAAAATAATTTTGGGTGTTCATTTAAAAAAAAAGTATTACTTATTAATGCAATTTTTTACCAATTCAGTTATGTACGACTATAAAATAGGCACATGAAAATTATTTATTACTTTGCTGTGCCTAAGGAAATAATCTATAGATTATAATCTATAGAACTGATAATTATCAGTTCAAGCTGTTTTTCAAACCTATCCATATTTTCATTTGGTTGGCATTTTTTTATAATTTATTTTAGATATTTTAAAATTGGATTCTCAAACTCCGAATAATCTTCAATTCTTTTTTTAGCTACTGGATTTAGAAAAGCGATTTCAATGAATAATTTGGCGGAATGGTACTGAACAGAAGACCCTATTTATTAGAGTTATTTTAATCATCAGAATTGAGAGAAATCATTAAAATATTGGAAATTAATGCTTCTTTCATCTGAAGGATATTTCTGTTAGTTTTTCACATCCAAATGTTTTCTTTCATTTGCTTGTATGGAGATGACGAGCGGTTGTTTAATTTTTTTTCCTTTTAAAGTTATTAGGAAATTTCACAAATATCGCAGTTTTCATAACTTCGAATCTACTTCCAATACTTACCTTATATGTTTTGCAATAGTGGTAGTTTCAATAAACGAAAAAACATTTCAATTAAATACTTTATTGCAATAAAGAGCTTAAACACTAATAACAGTCTGTGCAATTGGTTTTACATTGCTTCGATATTATATAATACTACTGCAAGAAAATTAAATCCCACGTGGTTTCAATTCCTATAAATAATTTTTAATATAACATTCTTTCAAATAAAACATTGTTACACTGTTAAACAGAAGTCATAATTCAGCAATACATATCTGGTCCAAACTATATTGAACTTGAATTTTCACGACTTTTGTTTCAAAGAGATCAAAAAATATTCACTGTTGTAGTAGTTCTAATTGTCACAAAAATCAGAACTCATTGATAAAACAAGAAACTGAAAAATTTGAATTTCAAAGTGAGTTGTGTATAGTTTGTCTTTTAACTAATGAATATAATATAATTGAATGTAATATTTTCGCTTTGTAATCTTGTACAAAATATTAACAATAAAGAGTGCTCAGAAAACAATGCAATGCTATCATAAATAAATAATTCCAAAGGTACTCCGACATACAGCCTTAATAATAACAAAACCTTTCGAGGTTAAATGAGAACTGGAAAATCCCCAGGCATTTACGTGTATTGTGCTGTTGTAGTAAGTACTACATTTTCCTGAATTTGCAACCTCTTCCAACTCAAATAAATAAGTATACATGAATGTCACTGTGAATGAATGTAATTTTTGTACAATTCAAGAAAGTACGGTTGCATAGTCTTTCCTTAGAAACTAACCCTTTTTATAATTTCTTGATTTCACGAAATAATAAATTGAAACAAAATTCAACTCTAACTTGCCAGTACATTTCTATATCTTACCCGAAATAATTGACCAAATTTGAAAAACCACTGGTAATTGACGAAAATATACCACTTTCTTGAGCTTGCTGCTGTACAACTGGACGATGGAAGATCTGAGGTGGTGGTCGGTAAAAATGGCCGTCCTTTCTCTGTAATTAGAAAAAATGAGAATATGTCCAAAAAGTTGGAATTATCACCATGTGTAAGAAAAATTGTCTTTTGAAGGCTGTCTCAGCCTTTAATAAGATTATATTGAATCCAGTTTTCGTTATTGAAAAATATGAGATGTTATGAATACTAACTTTGATGATAACAGAGTAGTTTGTATCAAAATAGTAACAAACGCTATTCACATAAAAGTTATTTATGAGTATATACCAAGTGTGATGGTGAACACAATCAAATCTTAGAAATATATGACCTAATCATTAAATTGGAATACGTTCCTCTCAAGTAGCCTAGTTATGAATATAACTGTGATCAAAAATCACGTATTATCTTTTTGAAGGCACAAATAACCTTTTTCCATCAATACTTTCGACATAGTGAGCTACTTTGGCTTCTCCTAACTTCTGCATGGACGAGTGCGACACTTTCCTTCGCCTTTAATCACACAGTCCGCTCTCACCAAATCGCGAAATGCTCTTCATTCCAAACAAGACTAAAGACTGGGTTTTTAAGGACAAAACACAAGCACTACAGAAAATTCTTTAAGGCACTCTCAGAGCGGTGCCTTTCTTCGATGTTCCAGGCTATTAAGGTTGCACGTGATGTTCGCGTCTCCAATCAGGCGGATGGCTCTTTTCTGGATGGAATCCAGCAACTTCAGGGTATATTTGGGGGCAGAGCTCTATACATGAGAACAATACTCCAAACTGGGTCTGATCTGAGATTTATAAAGCATCAAAAGTTGCCGAGGTGTGTACAGTTTTCTGGTTCGGAAAACGTGTTCCAAGCTTTTGAGAAGCAGCCTTTGCAACTCCTTCTTGGAGAAAACCGATGCCTGGGTTTTTGTGGCATCGAATTGAACCTGGTTACTTTCACCCCAATTTGAAATAATT
>WOGO01002858.1:0-15148 GCA_015342085.1 Leptinotarsa defecta | reverse complement strand
AGGCCAACATGTTCTGTTTCAAAAAAATTATCAAACTTTTTTTAATTGAAAATTCCTTTTATACACTAGATGAATATGAAGAAAAGGTGGAATAATTTGATTTATGCTCACCGAGACATTATCTTTAAATTATTTACTCTTATATGCATATTCTGTTTATATTCTATTGTGGTATATGTCTAGTTTTACATCTACTTAATGTTTTTATCCAATGAACACACCTTTGTGACTTGCTACAAATATGCAACTGTATATAAAGTGGTTAAAGAAAGTACTTACTTACTTACTATCCCTGTTTCTCGATTGCGTTATTATGAGTGACATACGATAGAACGTCGCCTGTTGATGTTTGTTTTCGAAAGCCATATTGACGATCGCTCAAGATGTTAAAGCCTTCCAAATATTTAAATATATGGTGGCGATGACCAGGACTAGACTCCTTGTTGATATTAAGCTGTTTTGAACAATAACCATTCGAATTGATGCATTTCAACAAAATGAATTGTCTATTGCGGAAACAATTTCATATATTTTATTAATAACTTTTTATAACGTGTTGAAGCTATCTTAGCATATATTTTTTCCATTTGTATAAATTAATTCTATATATGTTTTCTACTTTATGCATTCTGTAAACATGTACTATCATATTATTAACTTGATTGAGGAAAGTGGAAATTTTAATGCTTTTCATCAACCACAACATCTATATGAATCCTGGATCCACCCCTGGATAAAATTCAAGTTTCTCAGGTTATCACCAAAGAGTACTTCAAGTTGGTGTACTCTTTGGTTATCACACTGTAGGATGATGGTCAAATTTCAAAAACTTGCAAACTAGGTATATTTGACAACTGTTGTCAAGTTGATTGATCAAGTTCAGATTTGTTTTGGAAGTTCAAACCTGTAAAAGGTACTTTTTACAACGACCTATTATTTTATATGGCGACGAGGGAGGCAAAAGTAAGGTAATGTTATGACTTACATATCACCGAAATTTTCTGGTTGATTAGGCCGTTACTTGATGAAGATCCATAGTAATTTCAAAAACTACACCTCACCATTTGATATCCACAAACTTTATTTGAAAAATCAATATCACAACATGTTTCGCTAATACAGTAGCTTTAGTGATTTGAATTCAAATCACTTGAAAATGTAATGAAAAATTTAGTGGTAAATTGAGGTTATTTAACAATTTCTCAATTAGTTTCAAGTCAGTATTTATATTCAAAGAATTATAATTTTTCTGAATAGAACACTGCAAGATCATCTGCAAATAAGAAGTCCACACCCATTAAACCTAAATTTTTAATGGTATCAACAAAGAGCAAATAGAAAATAGAACATTGGGACCAAAACCGAACCTTGTGGGACACACAAAGTTGAAACTGTTTCAAAACTTTTACAATTATCCATCACTATATATTGATTTCGATTTTCAAATAATTTGAAAGAATGACCCTTATTACTCCCGAGTTATATGAAAAATTTGGAGTACTCTTCACCGTCCATTAGATCTTGTAATAATTTGTATGTTTTTTCAGTGATTATGCGGCACTTATCCATCTTCTGAAGGCAGCTTTAGGAACAGGTATATTAGCAATGCCAGTAGCGTTTCACGGATCAGGGTTAGTTTTAGGAATTTTTGGAACCATTGCAGTATCCGTCGTGTGTACCCACTGCACCTATATATTGGTAGGTACGAATACGTATTAGATTCTTTCGAAAGTTTTGTCAGTTTTTATTCAGTTCAACTGAAATAAGCGTCATTTGAATCAGTGAGAACCGCTGAGAAAGTAATCGAAGAGCTTGAAAAGATGGCTGTTGGCGAGAGATCTGGGGAGTGTGGTGGACGAGCTAGAACTTCGACGCTAAATTCGTTTAGTTTTCGGATGGTGATTTGTGAAACGTGCAGTCAGGTGTTCTCATGGAGCAGAATCAGACCTCTTCTGTTGACCAATACCGGCTGATGCATCAGCAGCACCTATTGGTCACAATAGGAGTTAGCTGTATCGTTTGGCCTGGTTGCAAAAAGTTACCACACAGTAACCATAGTCTTTTTTGGTAGGTTTTTGCCTTTGGGAAATGTCTGGCTAGCTCATCGATGACCAGCCACTGTCCTGAACGTCTCCTGTTGTTGTAAAGGAGTCAAGATCAGAAAGGTCGTTCACTTAAATTCAATTTTATTCAAAAATTGTTTTTCCAAAGGAATAAACTGATCATTCTTTGTAAGTGCTATTTATTTTACTGAAATTTATTTATGCTAGTGGGTCCTGACCCCAAAAGTTGCTGCAGTAAATTCAAGTATATATGAAAATTTCTCACTGGAACAACTATAGCTGGTTAGGGGTTAATATATGGAGCTGATGATCCATATCTAGCACACTAATCAAGTTAGGTCTAGTACGTCCTTACGTCTCATATTCACGGAGAAAGGTTCAGAACTGCAGTAAATGTGTGCTTCTATAATTTGTGCCAGTTCTTCCCCAAATCAGGTGATGTGCTGTGATCAATCTGCTTGGCAAACCCGTTCTAGCTCTTTCATATCCCTGGTGGGGATATGGTAGGTTCTTCCTCGCATGCCATCTTTGATTTTGCCGCCGTCAAATCCCTGGTACAAAAGTTGCCCAGGGCAAATATCCTTTTCGGTTAATTATACTCGTTCCTGGGGTCTCTGTTGTGAATTAACTCCTAATTCCATGATCCTTTTTCTGTAGACCCACGGTTCTTATATATGAGAGCAAAATCAAACTTTCTTATAACCTTTATAAGGACCGCAGAACCCCCCTTCCTTAGATTGGCTTGTACAATTCTCATTGTGAGTCATAGGATCGAAGAGTCCTCTCCTTTTTGGACATGTGATCTGTTCAGTTCCCAGAAGTAAATGTTTCTGCATTCATTTAGCCCCATTCACGTTGTTGATAGTTGATAAGGCCCAGTACCGTTCATCTTTCAACAAGGGTCTCAAAACATCACTGGGAAAACCTCATACAACGATCAAGGGTACCATTATTGGTAGTTTGAGAATGTCCGTATAGGACAAAACTGCAGTAACGTTAATTACAATTAAAAGTGGTAAAAAACACAAAAATTTTCATTTCTGATTTTCATTTTGTATTAGTTTTTTCGAAATATATACTCCGAGAAGGTATTCTGATTCGCCCCTTCACCATGTGGTTGGCAGATCGAGAGATCATTGGACAAAAAAAGAATCCACCCTGGGTATATTCATAGATATCGAGGGAGCGTTTGATAAACAACTTTTCCAAGAATTACCCAACAACTACACTGCAGGAATATATGTAGTAGGAGATTGGATACTCAAGATGCTCTCTAGTAGAGCAATAAGTATTAATGTAGAAGACATCACAGTGAAAGGACTGGACATGAGGGGATGCCCACAAGAAGGGATCTTATCACCCCTTCTCTGGAACATAGTTCTGGATACCCTGATTAATCACCCGAACAAAAATGGATTCTACACAATTGCATACGCAGATGACATAGTTATCTTGCAGACCTGCAAATTTGTGAACACACTGTGCGATGGAGCGCAGGATGGGCTCAAATTAATAGAAACATGGTGTAAGGAACACTCACTATCGATTAATCCCATGAAGACTGAGATGATCCTTTTCACCAGGAAAAGAAGTTTATCGGGCTTAAAACCTCCCGAAACATCCAAAAGCAAACTAAACTTCTCTGAAGAGGTGAAATACCTTGCTACTATCCTCAACAGGAAGCTAACATAGAATTCTCATCTACAGAGTAGAGCAAAAAGAGCATATGTGGCTTATGAGCAATGTCGGAGGACAGTGGGACGCACATGGGGTCTTTCACCCCTTGCGATCACCTGGATCTACACTGCAATAATAAGACCTATGTTAACGTACGGAGCCATTGTATGAGGACCGAAAGTTCTACAAGCGACGGCCATCCAAAAATTATATCAAATACAGATACTGGCTTGTGTAAACTCCACAGGAGCCAATGAGAACAACATCAACCGCGGCAATAGGTTTAATTACGGGTCAGACCTTTCTGGACATGTACGTTAAGGAGACGGCTCAAAACAGACAGACGGCACAAAAACCAAAGAAAGCTCAGGATGTGGAGTGTACTCCAGATCACTAAGCCTAAGGATTAAGTGGAGAATGGAAGAAATACCAGCGTAGTCCAAACAGAACTGGCTGGTATCTCAATCGCCACAAAATAAATAACCAGGATAGGAATTTCTGGCAAAAACATAGCAATCTGCACTGACAGCAGACAATCCCTATTAGCCTTGAACAGACGACGTGTAACCTCAGGGCTAATACTGGAGTGTCATCAAGATTTAGCCAATGCCTCGGTAGATAATAACATTATCCTGAGGTGGGTTAAATGGCACGAGAGGAGTAGAGGTAATCGCATTGCCGACTCTTTAGCCAAGGAAGCGGCTGGACTAAGAATTTTAGAACCCATTGACACCTACGGCCTGATGACTTCGACAATTGCGGAACTAGCCAAACGTCACACTCATGTTCAATCCCTAAAGAGGGTGTAAAGAGGGGTGAAGGATCACCCTGGGCGACCCCGGGAAGCTGGCGAGTCATGACCTGCACCTGGATACAAAGGAGATGTCTCCCAGAGACCTGTCCACCTTCCTGGAAAGGACAGGAAGGACGATGACCTAGGAGGACAACTCCTTGGGAGGATGTAAATAAAGATCCAATCTATAAGGTCACCTTGAGAGAGTACGAAAGTCACCCTCCAAAAATCCCCAAATTTATTAAAGTACCACATGTGGCGTACCACAAGTACCCTTCATTGCTCCCAAGTCGCATTGCACGACCTTCAAAAAGAGAGAATACTGCTCGAAACACTTTCGATCTGGCTGCGTTAATTACTCGCAATAAATATGCAGTAAAACATGAAGAAGATTGACGTGCGGCACATAATCCGCCATAAAAACGAAGAAAGAGCACCTCTGAATATCGCGATCAAAGCGCATTCGTCACACTAATGGGTGCAATCTATATGCAAATGACAGCAGCATGTCATTGACTGCTGGTTAAGAGGTTAAGTTGGCAACGATAATCGCCGACCGAGTCGCTCGTAAGAAACAATTGAAAATACTCCATTTGGACCGTACCGAATCGGCGGTTTACGACCGACCTAATGAGACGATTTGCTGCTACCATCTGGGAATGGAGGGTAATGGGTTCGGTACTCTCGGCTGGAACCCATTACCCGCCCGTATTACCATTAACGATGTACTTGTGAATTTAAAGATCTCGGTAGTGTCTGCATATCGTTCACAAAAGGATTTCGATGATGGAACAATTTCTATGAATATATTTCAGTTCAATCATGGTTTTTGTACATCTTTCTTCCATAATTCACCCACTGTATCTTTTCGTGGTAGTTTCATAAGTGGAAGACACACTTGGTCGAGTTATTGCAAGGTCTGAAATTAAAATTTTGGTTCAATTATGGTTTCTGCATATAATTCTTTCATAATTTTATCATCAGTTCAGCTTGGATTATCCTTAGATGGTTTCCGAGGTGGAACGCACACTTGGTTCAAATGTTAACCAGTTTCATTCATAATTTTGATTCAATCATGAATTTTTGCACATCATTCTTTCATAATTCACCCATTAGTTTAGCCTGGATTATCTCAAGTATAAGTCACACTTGGTTGAGTCATTTGAAGGTCTCAAGTTATAATTTTGGTCAGTCATAGATTTTGCACATCATTCTTTAATAATTTATCCTTTAGAATAGCCTGTATCTTCCCGGGGTATTTTCAGAAGTGGAAAGCCACAGATGATCGAGTTATTTGAAGGTTTCAAGTTATGATTTTGGTTCAGTTATGGTTTTTGCACATCATTCTTCCATAATCCACCCGTTAGTTCAGCCTGGATTATCTTGAGGCGGTTTCAGAAGCAAAAATCACACTTGGTCCAAATATTAAACGGCTTTTAGTTATAATATTGATTCAATTATGGTTTTTGCACATTATTCGTTCATAAATCACCCATCAGATCAGCCTGGTTTATCTCGAGGCCGGTTCAGGAGTGAAATACATACTTTGTTGAGTTATTTGAAAGTTTCAAATTATTATTTTGGTTCAGTAATGGTTTTTGCACATCATTATTTTATTATACCACTATAAGATTAGCCTGGATCATCCTGAGGTGGTTTTTGAAGTGAATGGCACACTTGATTGGGTTATTTAAACGTCTCAAGTTATAATTTTGACACTATCAGGGTTTTTGCACATCATTCTTTTATAATTTACCCATAAGATTAGCCAGAATCAACATGAGATATTTTCAAATGGGAAAATATTACTTGGTACTTATTGATAGGTCTCAAGTTGATTGGTTCAGTCATGGTTTTTGCACATCATTCTCCCATAATTCACCCATTAGATTAGCACTTGATTTGTCTGCTCAAAGTGAAAAAGTTGTTGAACAAAATATTAGACATATGCTTTATAAGGCATTGTATTGAAATTTTTTATATATCATAGATTTGATGTTTGACGAAGAAATATGTGTAAACCTCAACATTTAATCATCTATAATAACGAAGGCATTCCGAAGTTTCATCAATAATCGAGAATTGCCCTGTAAGTAGCGAAATGGGACAACTTAATACAATAACAATGACCCGCACGGGGTCAGCTTCCTCACGTTCATTACCCGTAACTAAAATCTAATCTTTTGTGCGAAAATCGGCGGTGGCCAAGGGCACGTGCGTCCGATGTCCATCTAGGTAGGCCTCGGACACATGTCGGCCAGCTGCACTTTCTTTTGTCGCCCACGCGCGACCTTTTCAATCAAGTTCTCCTTGCCGGCTAATTTACTTCCACTTCAGCGAACTACCCCGAATATTTCACACATCTGGGTGTAATATTTTCGCAGGGAATTATCATTCCCGGTTGAATAGTTCTCCAATTTCGTGCCGCATGCCACGAAAACGGCTCCGCTAATTGCCAACGGCCGAAACGTTTGCTTTGGCGCATGCTAAACGGCTCGAATAGGCTCTTAAATCCTTTGGGCTAGACCGTAAACTTGAACGTCAACAGGTTTATTAGTTTTGAGGCAACGTACTCTGTAATCTCTGCATTTTGTCCATTTCCCTAAAGTTTGTAATGTTTTTTTTTTGAAATGACATCAAACGAGTCCTGCCAATACAAACAGCATTCATTTCTCCACTTTTTGAAAAACTTGCTTTCTTCTGTATCTGTCTGTCCGGTAAAAATTTTGCATTCCACCTCATTTATATGTGACTAGTACTATGTTGCTGTATCGCTGTTGTTCCAATGTTTTGACAGAATCAGAATCAACGAACTTAGGCGCCATCTAGTGGCGAGTTACAAAAAAATTGATAGCCTTAAAACCATCTCTATGAAAAATTACCCATACATGTCAAGTTTCATCACGATCAGTTGAGCGATGTGGAAGTTTCTCATTTACCAACCAACCAACAAACATCCATTTTTATATAGTAGATAAAGTTTGTAAAAAAAAGGTATTTATTCAATCGTAACATCTAGAACTAGTTCTTTTCTATGATACTCAAATATGATAGGATCTTTCAATCAGTTATTTGTTAAAATTCAGCATTTTTATATTGAAATACAACTGAGCGCAAAGCAACCACTATCTCTCAGCGTCTTCTAACAAGCATCTACTGAACAGAACTATATCGAAATTCGAAAGTCTCTTCCTACATTCAACTGATTGTTTATGAAAAGAATTACTTCCAAAAACTACCTAATACCGAGTGTTTATTTTTAATGTTCTATATTTCATTATCCTTCGTTTGAAGGTGATGAATTTTATCAGTTCGGACTTCCATTGTCTGATGAAATGATATTCCAAGAGATTCCAAGTCTTCGGGTGATGACTGGACTGATTCCTCCGTAAGCTGACTGTTTATAGGTCATTTAAGTACTTTCACTTATCTCTCATTTCGTTTTTTCGCTTCACTGGTTCAGTGGGAGATGACCGTTTGGCAGAAGTTAGCCATTTTTCGCTTGACTATGGGTTTCCATATGTTCTTTGAGATTTCTACTAAACTAATGTACCTCTTTGTGTATGATTCCAGCATGGGACCAATCGATGTTATGTTGATGGGTTGATGCTCTGCTATTCCTAATTTGCTGGTTTCCCCTCGCTGTATGTGTTTCTTGCAATTCTTGGAGTCTCAGTTTTTGTTTGGTGGCCTAGTTTTCGTGAGGCTGCTACGGATAGTGTTTCCGGATCTGAAGCAGGTTCTGATGTTGTACTTGGATCCCATTCTTTGTATCTTTTCCGATAACCCTCTGACGTAGAGAAGTGCAAGACTGGTTGTGACGGCTTCTCTTCCTTTCGGGGCTTCTGCTGTCTTTTAGTCAAAATCTGGAGTAACCATTTTGTTGAAGATCATTGTTGATGATGTCTAGTTCCTTCTCGAGACCTTCCTTCGTATTACAAAGTCCGAAAGCACGGTCTAATAGTTTTGATGATTCCTCTTTTAGTTGATTGATGGTGATATTATATAGATATTATAGAGAGTGTTTCGATACGCGCTTCCTATCTATTTAAAACAAAACACACTATGTGAGATATCAAAATTTTTTACCCGTTTGAACGACCTATTGATGCCATTATTTGTGGAATATAATATTATTTAAACGTCACCCACGACTTCTCTATGACTCTGGCGCTTTCGTTTGTGGCTTATTCGCATATGCCTGCGACTCAAGAAAATCTCACAAGAAAAAGTCTAGCGGGGTAAAATCGAGTAATTTAGTTGAAACTACACGTCGTTGTTGTCCAGATCATCTATTTCAGGTCAAAAGAAGTTGATAATAATCGACCTATAGTGCTCGCCGTTGACAGTGATGCCCTCGCCAACGTCATTCTCAAAGAAATATGGATCGATGACGCCGCCAGCCCAAAATCCACATTAAACAGTGACTTTTTCGCGATGCACAGGGCGCTCTTGTATCTCATGTGGATTGGTATCGTCCCAAATTCGACAATTTCGTTCGTTCGCGTGCCTACTCATCCAGAAATGGGCCTCATCGCCCATAAATTAAGGTCTGTTGCTAACTGCTTCAGAGCCAATTAAGCAAACACGTCGTCATCTATGGTAGTTTACCTAAAATTCCTGGTGTCATCTGTCAAATTTCTGAAGTCCCTGTTGCTAAACCCTGTATATCGTTACTGCCATCGCATCCGAAGTCATTGAAAATTATTCAACAAGACGAATCAGTTCGATTGCAAGTCCTTCTCTGGTAATTTTCATCGAATGTCCTTCTCGCGGGCAGTAGCCGTACACGCAGTTGTGTGTCCGCCATGTACGCCTCGTACAAATAGGTGATGCCTAGCGTTACCTGGTCGCGGCGAGCAAGGATTTATTTATCAGCTAGAAGAGTATGCTGCTCTATGCCGAGGCACGCTATCGCGACTTGTTAAATGCGGACATTACAATGCGAAGGATCGTTATCCCGCACCGTTCCATCGATACCACCGATTCTACATCAACATTATTGCTGAATCGTGAAGAGTCGCGTTGTGTCCGCTACCCACGCGGTCGGCTCGCTCGGCCGGTGTCGCATGTCGCTTTATTCACTACGCTCAATTTTAAATTTTGACCGGCGGTGGCGAGAAATTAACAACGAATCCTTGCGGTTGCACCGAATCAAGGAAGTTGAAAACCTAAAAATGATGGCCCGAACTATTATAATTTCACTACTGATAGTATTGCAGCCAGTTATATTTTTCATTAGAGCTTTGTTTCATCGTGAAAAGTAACCACTGAGTAATACTAGCTAGTCTCTTCTTGAAGTATATTAATTTACAATTACGAGATGTTACCTGTTCTAGATGGAATTAGTAAGCTAAGACAAGCCAAAGTGGCACTCTCAAAAGCATCGCTGACTTGACATCGAGCGATTGTAAATGCCTAGATGCTTCAACTGTCATCAACACCATATTTGCAAAAACCAATTACACTTAGGCCCCCTAAAGAAGGAAGGCTGCTATATCATAACGAACTTTTCTCTAAAGTAGTAGGATGCCTTCTATTCCGAAAAAAAATCCATCAAAGTTTTCAAAAGTGCAAAGGTAGTTTCACCAAGACATATCGTTATCCACAAACCTATGAAAAGAGGGCGAAACATCTGAAAAATGTCAAATAGCGTGCAGAAGTTGTCTACTAAAAACCAAATGAATTAACTGTAATCCTATTTTATGGAGGATTTCCCAGTTGAACAACTGATATCTGACATGTAGTAAATCAGGCAAACGTCAACATTCCACTAGCTTAAACACAAGGACATTTCAAAAACTGCCTCTACTTCAGTTTTACATAAAATTCATTATGATTCTTATGAATTCCCTTCGGCTTCAGTAATGAACCAGCAACATTTCAAATATTGATGGAAGCAATATATAAGCCATAAAATCCAGAATGACAATGATTCTTCTGCAAGAATGCCACCATCATTCACTCTTCTACCGTTCACGACCACAAAGAAATGATCAGACTCCATCAAGTCAACCTCAAAATAAAACCAAGCAAATGCGAGTTTCTTAGAGAGAAATTACCTTGTGGTGAAACCAAATTCGAATAAAGTCGATTACATAATCAATTTTCCAAATCTTGAGGAACCTAAGAGACATGAAATTATTTCTGGGTTTTGCAAGATAGTATGGTCGTTTCTCTCTCTAATTTGCAAAAATTTCGAGACTTGTCACAAAGTTATTACAATTTCAACATTTGTTGCTCAAATAACACAGAAACTTTTCTGTTAACAACCGATATTGAAGCTGTGTTATCACAAGATTCTATTGGTAAGGATTTAACAATCACCTAGGCTCAAGATACACTTAACTCCACAGAATTGACATATTTAAAAGTGAAATGTGAATTATTGGCATAAGTTTAGACAAGTACAACATTCGGACACACAATTCAGATACAAAGCCTTTATAAATTTACTTCTTGTTTCCATTAACTAGGAAGAACTCTCTAAAAACTGCCTATACGTTGAGGAAAGTTATTAGGAATTTGCAAGAATGCCTTTTGGGCTCAAGAATGCTAGAACAACCTTCCAAATAGAAATTAGATTATATCCTATTGAAAATACAATATGAACGATGATTCCTCTACACGGACCCCTTCAACATTCACCACCATATTTCAGGCTAAAAGAAATATCCAAATTAAATGTTTTTCACACAGTTTTGACCATAAAAATTCTGTACCGTAAAGTCATCTCTGAGGGTGTTTTTATAGTTGAATGCCTGATTCCATTAGACACCTTTTTCAGAAATTGGATAACATGAATCTATCACAAATGAAAGAAAGTCTTCGCTATTATTGGCGAAAAGACGTATACTCGATAATAAAAACCTATATTTTTCATCATGAGAAGCTTTCACAAATCTCTATGTTTTTGCGCACCACAGTAATAACAATTCATTCAACAGAACAACTCAAATCATATTCGAAAAATACGCATTTCCAACTTTCCTATCATGAATCTACTTTTCCCACTCGTCACCCCACATGGCCTACACCCCAGGGAGTTACCTTGCGAATCTGGGGTTGAGTTCTTGACCTACACCACCGCGACATCATCTCCGACACGTTGTATAAATAGCATCAAGTTGGCTCGGATAGTATCGCTCACCTGGTTATTTTTGAATCGCCAAACTTTGTAGAAGCACAAGTCGCGTGTCCTTGACCGATACATTGTGATCTTTCTATCGCCGATAGAAGGCGGTTTGTTTTCATCCTGCCAAGAGCATCGATAGTAGATTCATTAGTCAGTGCCATGACTTTTCCTGTGCTTGAGAGACGAACAGGTTGCTAGTGATAGTGGGAAAAGTTGTGATAACAGCAAATAACTATATTGGAGGAGACTTAGCACAGTTTGCTCATTGATATTATCGACATAAATGAAAGTAAAACATGTGTGAAACTGAATAATTCAGAAACTGGAACAGTCTTAATGAATTACTCAATTTGCACATCGTTAGAATTTTCAAAATCGTTTGTCAATTGGTGCTGCAGGTTTTTCCGGGTTTTCCTGCAGCTGAAAAAGCAAATGCGCCACTGGAATCAATGAAGTCGCCCCGGAGCGCCAATTAATTTTTATTTTTATTGTTGTATTCATTTTATTTTTATCGTAATCAAAATTGTTAATTGGTATATAACTTGAGATCATACTTGGGTGACTGAATTCTTATGAGAAATGTGATAGAAACGGCCGATATTTGACGAAAATCGATAAACTATTCAAAAAAACTTCATCGCGAGATTTCCACTGAACAGTTTCATGAAAACGCAACAGAATTGATGAATGGTAGATTGTTCAAAGAGTATTTACTCTCTTTCAATTTCTTCTCTCAGACAATGTCAAATTAGGCTAGTTTTTTCTGAAAAATGTGCACCTCACCGATCATTTTTGAAGGTTTACCTGAAGCAGTATTTTTATTACTTCTTCAAGTCTCTCTATATGAATATGTTGAAGGATGTAGTCCGTGTAGACAAATTATCGTCTTTTTTAATTCCCAGTAGGATAATATCCAATTTCTGTTTGATAAGTTGATTTGGCACTTTTGAGTCCAAAAGGTTTTCTTGCAATCTTATGGCACTTTTTAGTTCTTTTATATTATTTGGGGGAAGGTTATATAATTTGGGTCCATACAAACAAACTGATTTTTGAGTCAAAGTTTTATGCATTGAGGGAACTGTAAAACTTGTATTTGTAACACCTCTTGGTGTTCGGGAATTTTATAGCAAATATTTTTGACAGTTCGTTTGAGACCACATTAAGCAACGATAAATGTAAAGAGATTTTACATTGAATATTTTTGTTTCCCCATATAAAATATTGGCAGAACTATTTTTAAAATTGTGTTTTGTGCACTTCGTAAAGTTTTAATTGTTGAATCAAAAATGCCTCCCCAAGAGAGAATACAGTATCTTATAACTGATTCTACTATAGAAGTATAAAGGGTTATTAAATTTTTTTTGTTTAATATATCTCGAATAGTGTAGAATCTATTCTATTCATGAGTGATCTTACCCTTTTTGTGACGTAAATAATATGTTCGTGCCATCTAAAGTGCTTGTCAACAATGACTTCAATCAGTTCTCTCCAGAGATGGGCATGTGCAAACTAGTGGTGCCAAACATACGTGAATAATGTAACTTCAGAACTCCTGTAGTTGGTTGATCAAGCTCAGTTGGAGAGAATGCCATATATTTAGTTTTCTTTATGTTCAGGCTTAACAGATGATAGTCCATCTACTTTTTAACTTTTTGATGCCATTTCCAACAATATGATAAGCTTGGTCAGAAGAGTTCTCTGTAAAAACTAAAACTGTTTCATCAGCATAGCGCACAAGATGTCCTTGAAAATCTTGAATCCTAGCTAAGTTGTTGATGTACACTAGAAACAATATTGGACCTAGTACCGTCTCCTGTCGAACACCAACAGTGATATTAAGTGATTCACTTACTGCATCTCCTACTTTAACTTTCTGCGATCTGTTGGAGAGATAGTTCACTATTAGATCCAGTGCCTGCCCTCTTATACCGTAGTTTTGAAGTTTTTCCATTAGTACCTACATTATGTGATATTGTATCAAAGGCCTTCGCTATGTCTAGAATTATTGCCAGGCAGTTGGAAGATCTATCCATGTCGGTAATAATTTTATAAAGGTCATTCATAGCAATTTCGGTATTGGAATTTTTAATAAATCCAAATTGTCTATCGTGAATAATGTTATTTTTCTCAAAGAATGAGATGAGTCTTTTTTTAAGAGATTGTTCAAAGTTTTGCAAAATTATTAGCTTGAGATATTGGTCTCATTTTATGAAGTAAACTAGCGTTACCTGGTTTGAAAATAGGTGTAACTACAGACTCTTTCCATTGCTGTGGAATACAACCTTTGAATACAAAATTCTGTTGAAGTTCAACATTGAATTTGTAGATATATCAAATTCCGACTGAATATTCGTAATTTGGTGAATTTTAATTTCTAGAAAATGTGTAACCTTTCTACTACAGCATTGTATTGTACTGATGCAATAAATAGAATAGTCAGAAATATTTTTTGTACTTCTTATATTCAAGTTTGGAGTAGGTAAACTACCCTCATGATATTTGTACACTTTCCGTTTTTGTTATGGATAATTATTTTCTCTTATTCTATTATTGTTTGAACAGCAAACGGGTAAACGCCCAATTTTCCGAATAAATTATCATTAGTGATAGTGGCGAATTTGTCTAGCTCAGGATGTGTGTTATCAACAAATATTATGATTAACTATGAGGTGAGGGTGAGCACTCATAAAAATTCTTTCTCCAGTTTCGATCAATACAGCCACTTAGCGGTACAATCCTCTAGAGCGAGTAAATCGCGAAGTTTACGATAAAACCGCACGAAACAGAAGAATGTTACAGATCCTTTATCAGCAGGCATCGCCTTCAACGCTCTGGGACCTGCTCGTATCAAGCGCTCATCAGATAAAGACAATGGAAGACTACTCCTCGCCGTCCGCATAAATATCGAGACGTTCGCTAAGGTGTCAGATCTGCTTCGAATAAAAAATCTGACTGATGATATGTTCACGACGGACAAGATCCAATATGTAGCCGGGGATATATGGGAGTTGTACATCGTAATTCCGCGTATCTACTTACAACCTGCTGCTGCACCTCGTATTTCAATTTTAATTAAGCGAATTCGATCATTAACCCGAGTGGTTTTGTTGATGAGGCAGTGCCGATTACCTTGAGGCTAGACCTACCAAGGCCTTCTGAGTATTTAGATGTTCAGTCTAGTTGCGCGGTATGGGGAGAGCCAAAGAACTTTTCTCAAATGAGAAAAATAATTGGAGAAATGAAACTGTATAGAAATTCATGTATTAAGTTGAGAAGGAAATATACTCTCTTGATCTTCAAATCTTTCCAAGTCTCATCTCAAAACTATTATACAGTGTGACCCATTTTTAATGGAAACACCCCCCTAAAATTTGAAGTTGTAAATCGATTTTAATAATTTGTTTTTAATGTCAAGTACTAAAACGTCTACCTTGGGAGAACATTTGAAATGTTTATTGAAGTTTCAGGGCATACTACAAT
>WOGO01002857.1:0-15153 GCA_015342085.1 Leptinotarsa defecta | reverse complement strand
AAAAGCAAATAACACGTCATATTGGTGGGGGGAGGATTAGAACCGGGAAAAAATTCTGAACGATCCATACACCACACCCTTCAAGGTCACATCACCTCGACTTCACCAAACAACAACCAATAAAAAAAGCAATTAATACGTCATAGTGGTGGGGGGAGGCCGAGAATCAGCTGTAAACAACTACTGCTGTCATGGAGGTATACAGGACGTGTAGCGACAATGAAAAAAACATGACTTCCATGCCACATACAGGGTGTGTGTGGCGTTAAGTAAAAACATGGCTGCTTACTTTGAAAACAATTGTATGATAATGATGAATAAAAATCAGATGAAGAAAACATGGCGGCGATTATTGAGCGGAATATACATGGTGGAGAACATGCTACGTAGCATGCATTTTCTTCATTTTGGTAGTATATCATAAAGCCATTTATATGAACATCATATTCAAAGTTATGTTTTAGAAAAAAGAGTGCGTGTCGGTAATAGTCATGACGTATGATATACTTTTCATTAGTGATTTACTCTCAGTACTAATTGAAATGTCTTTGAGAGAGTATAACCGTAAATTAGAAGAATTTGAAATAAAATTGTTCATTTTGAGAAAAGACATTCCTTTATTCGAGAATAAAATTGATGTTATAAAAAATAGATAATCATTGTCTATCGTGAAAACATGGAAAGTCAGTTTCTGAATCAATAAATCAACAGCAAGGAGCCAGTGTTTTGAATTACACCTTGAGACCATTTTCCACAGTAACAACATAGCTGTTGAGAGGTATTCAACCTGATATTGTTATTGAACATAATCAGTGTACATATGAGAAACGAACATGTTCAATATGAGCAACGTTGGGAAGAATATGAAGAGTAAAATAAATATTGATTTTGTAATGGATTGTGTGATATTAGCATGTGTACTAATTTCAATTGTGAAAATCATATTGAAACTTGTTACGAGAAAATTTGAATCTACATTTAATATAAAAGTTGATGAGTATATGCGCTGTTTAATTTTTTATGTCACTATTACCGAATATAACAGTTATTATATATTTAGTCAGAAATTATATAAAAGTTTACGATGAAGCGTTCATTTATGTCACCATAATTCGCATGAGAATACGTTCTTGTTTAGCAAGTTGACATCATCAGGAGATGAGAAAGGAAAATGCGATACGACTGAAAAAAAAGATGTCGAAGGCTATGACTGGGAGCGTCTAATGTTTTAACGTGCAATCCAACATGCCAGAAGGATACTGAGCCACATCTACGTTAAACAAATTAGATTCATTAGGAGAAGTTGATCAGATGTAGGTGAACATAACGAAAAAATTTATATAGAGTGTCGTTTGAGAAAGAATAGAACTGTATCTAGCGCACCAACGTGCGAACCACTCTGTTCACGGTGTGGATTATTCGAAGTTTACTATCATTTGCCATTTATGATCTTTAAGCAAGTTGGTATTATCAGGAGATGATGAGTTGACCGCATTTGTAATCTATGATTTTTTGATACGCGTATTGAAAATTCAATTCAGGTATAATGTGATAAAGCCTTCATTTTTGTCAGGAAAAACGCATTGAAAATTTCGCAAAAATATAATGCGTTTAAACTGTCATTTTTGACATTTTTTCAAATCCCCGTTTCTTGCAAAAACTCATATGATTTGGATTGTTACATGCCACGGAGAATAATGCAGAATCGACACGATAATCGCTTCAAAAAAACTTAAAAAATATAGTGCGATAAGGCGTTCATTTTTGTTAAGAAAAACGTCTTAATTTTTTTTTAATTTCAATGCGTTGAAACGGCCATTTTGGACACTTCAATCGTTTCGAAAAAACGTTTTTTCATTGCTACATATTTTCAAAAAAAAAACACATATACAGAGTGACATTTCGAAATACTAATAATATCTAACAGAAAGGCAATGCATCAGAAACCAGACCTCAGACCTTCTGAAAAATGAAATTCTATGAGACATTCAAAGTGTAATTGAGAGAAAAAGTCTTCATGTCAAATTCATTTTCGTCGATTTTCATGTGTGAAGTAGGTATATAACAACGGTACGTAATTTTCAGAGCACGTCGTGTCATGAAGTTGTGTTTCATGATACAGAGCGCTTTAGATTGAGAACATTTTTGTTTATAATATATACAAAGGATCTAATTCGTTTGTTGGCTCGACCGTTCTTTTGTTCGTCTCTTTGTTAGTTCGTGAGGAACGTATACAACACAAATAGTATAGAGTATATAGGTTAGGTTAGGTCCAAAGTGAGTAGGTCTATTCGACCCTCCACCGGAACCCGCAAGGGTTTATTGTGGCTCACACCTATTCACACTTGACCAAATAAACCCAGCTTCTTAACGAAGCTGATTAGTTTGTATAGTGAGTGGTCTTTCAGGTCAGATGGTAAGAGTACGACTCTGCCCAATTCTAAAAACCTGATTTGGCCCCCAACGGGGCAGGCATAAAGTATATGCCCTGGTGTTTCATCGTTAATGAGGAAGTCGGATAGTCAAGGTGCAAGATTCCCACCTTGATCCCGCGAAAACTTTCCCATATGAAGATTTTTACACGTCAGCTACACCTGAAGATGCCTTAGATTCAACCGTGTAGGACTTTTTAGCCTTTAATTTTGGTGAATCATCACTTGAGCGCAAACGTTTGCTAGCCTGCTCATGGGGGGTCTCTTCCTTCACTTGAGACAAATTCTGCGTACGCCGCTCAAGAATTTGGTACAAGACGGTTTCATAAGGTACCCCGCTCTTGAGGAGACCACTCAGTCGTTTCCTGGCTACACCACCAAACTTTTTTTTAGGGTCAGTTATTGGATCAGGAGTTGGAGAGTTGAGAAGCTCTCGCTTCTGATCTGAATTTACTCTGTAGACCCAGCGTCAAAATTTTTTTTAAGTTCACTCTGTCCATAAAAGTCCCACGAGTAGCTAGGGAAAGAAGGTCAATCACGGCAGAGCCCCGCATTACCGTGACAAGGCGATGCTTCGACGAAAGGGCGCTCTGTATCTCGAAGGTTCCGTAGAGACAGCTGATAAGCTCAGTGTCATTCATCCTCTTGTCACGGATACACACACCTTAGGATTAGGCCATCGTTGGGATGCTATTCAGTTAGGGAATAACTGAACCACAAGTTATTCTGTCATTTCCGTATCCAGCGGTGCTACGTGGAAGCAGGCATCCGATGCCCGGTTTGCTCAACCCCTACATCCCAAGTCAATGAACTTGCCAGAAACAGCATGCACAGTGGTTCAGGAAGTAAAAGATGAACAAGGACAGCCAATCCGCCGTATAGAATATATAATTCAAAAATGAAAACCTAACTTATACAGATAAAAAGTTGTTGAAAATATGCAATAACGAACAATCATATACGAGGTTTTATAGCGATTAATAAACATCAAGGTAGTAGAAAACAACTCTCATACATAAAGTATTTTCGGAATGATGGAAACATGTTTGTATGTCAATTTCTGTTGAATAGAAGGGTTTGATGTGCAATCCAACATATCGAAAGACCACTTAGCCGTATCTTTGTTAACCAAGTTAGTATCGTTATCGTATTGTGGACCAAGAAGACGACATGTGGATGAACATAGCAGAAAAATGTATATAGGGTGTCGTTTGTGAAAGAAAAGAACGATATCTAGAGTTTCAATGTGCAAACCCCTTCGTTTACAATGTGGCTTATTTGAAGCGCACTATCATTTTGTAATTTATGGTATTTTGGTAACCAAGTTGGCTTTGATCATTGATTTGAATTTGAGCAAAACAATGATCATTTCAGATAGTAGGTTGATCGTAGGGAGGCTTCTAATATTATTTCTATGTTAAATATAGTAACCCAAAATTGAAATTTCCTTAAACGTAGGGAAAATTGAGATTTTATAAGACATTGGTGAAATCAACGGTAACGGTTTTGTGCTTTTTGGAATGTTTTATTTGATTGCTTGAAATTTTAATGAAGGTCGTTCAGAGTAGTTTCCTTTATTGGGTCGAAATTTATCAACTGTGAGACATCGTAGGTCAAGCATAAGTCTTTTATATTGCAAATTATTTGAAAATCTTTTCTAGTACTCCAGAGTCTGAAATTGTAATTTTCCAGAATTGGTTGATCCGATCCTCAAAAATGAAAAAATGTTGGATAGATAATTGAAAAGCTTATCAAACAAGATATATGTTTGAAGGTGGTTGACAATGTTTCGTGGTGCATTTCACTAGTTTCGACTACCATTGTCTAATATGATATAAATTGATTTGAAATTCCTGAAAGAATATATAAAAAAATTAAAAGATTACCAGAAAATCAACAATTACATCAAGCAAAAAAACTGAAATTACAATTAAAAAAAATGAAAGCAACAATAAAAAAATTGAATTATTAACATGAGATGAAAATTGAAAATTATTATGAAAAGAAATGAAAATTGAAAAATTCCAAGCCAAGTTACTTAACGACGTTTCGATTGTTAGTATTCACAATTGTCTTCAGGTGATTCGAAATGAATCCATTGATGCCGAAATTAACAAAATCGGACGACCGGAAGTGAAAACCAAAAATGACCCTTTTATTGTTGATTTGGACTCTCCTCGATATGGGTAATTTGAACTCATCTTTTAGTTTTTCTTCTCAATGTTTATGAACCGGAAGTGTTTATTTATAGACGAATCATTGAGATTCGAAATTTTGTTAATTGACATATTGGTCACCATCATCGGCGATAAACAGTGCTGATGTATTCCCTCATCGATGATGGTGACAGAAATAAATAAATACCAACAAAAAAAATTCATACTTTTTCTCATAACAATGAATAGATTCATACACTCTGTATGTATATTCATATACATTTCTCAGTTACATAATACACGTGCTATCATGTTTTTTAAATGATGTATTTTGAGACACCCTATACACATTGAGGGATCGCACGTTGAAACGTTAGGGCCCCGTTGAACTGTCACGTTTTTTCTTGAATCATGTATTTTGCCACACCTTGTACACATTGACCTCATGTTATTTTTCTTCAAATGATGTATTTTGAGGCAACCTGTACATATTGACTCATGAATGATTTATTTTGAGGCACTTCCTCCTTTCCGAACGATATCCCTCTCGCCAGGAGCTGAAAACTCCACGACATATATCGTCTTGCTCTGATGGTCGAGAAGAACTACATCAGGGTCATGAGCTTGTATAAGCTTGAGGGTGGGGAGCGAATAGTTCCTATAAAGACAGTTCTCGATTCCCACAACATATTCAATATCCCCGGAGGGTAGGGCAACACCAATATCTCGTCAATATCGTAAAAATGACGTAGGAGGTGATGGACCAATCTTGAGCGCCTTATATCGATGGATATAGGCTGAAATTACTATGCTGGACATGCAAACAGCATATCCATTATACGACTGCGGTAGACTAAGGAATCGAAGATATCGTCCTGGCAGGTCATGATGACTCGACCTGAGAAAAGCAAAGGTCAGGCGCTTTGATAAGTCAAGGCCTTCAATGTTGTTGTTACTTATCTCTTGTGTTTTATATAGGCTTCTCCTGGACGGATTCCGAAACAGGCTCCGCACTTCGTTTCGAGGTCACCGAGAACTTTGTGAATTTATGAACGAAAGTGGTAGGATTCACTGGTTGATTTTTACAATGCTTACTGGTTGATTCTATAGCTTCACTAGTTGTTTTCACAGTATTCTTGAGGGTTGAACATTTCAAAATAATGTTATATTGTGGAGTTCTTGTATTTTTCTTGACGGCTGTATCCACGCACCATTTGAAGGGATTTTTTCCATAAATGTTTCTCGATTTGTTTTCTCTGCTTTGCGAATTTAAATATTTTTCTTCTTGTGATGTCTCATCCTCATCTTTTTTTTTGTGGTGTATCATCCTCATCTTCTTCTCCTGCAATTTCCTATTCACTGTCATGTTTACTTGGTATATATTCCTCATCAGATTCTTCATCTGCATGATCTTTTTCCTCTTCCAACCATTTCTGCGAAGTCTCCTCATAATCAAGATCACCATATTTCATCTGTTTTGAGGGGCCAGGAGCATACCGGTTGTCCATAATAAATGTCTAAAAGTTTAATTCAACATTAAGAACCGAAAAAGTAATAATTACATTTCTACAGACCTGACGTCTCACAGACACCTTGCGAGCTTTGAAGTTCTCTGATAAGGCGGAAATCAAGCTCACACTGATACTGACAACTTACTACTAATAGAAGAAAAGGTACACAACCGCCTGGCCACAGAACACCCTAACAACACAGAAGCGTAGGTGATAGGCGGCACTTTGATCTTCAAGGGGCGATTTTTCGTGTCCTTCCCCCACTCCTCAGTATTACATCTGTCACTTTTGTAAGCGGCAAATTTGAATTGAATAAAATTAATGTAGTTCTGGGTGTACCAAGTTCAGCATTCGATTGGAAAATATATTCAGGTATTCCTTCTGAACTGACATATTATTTTTGTAAGTTTGGACAAAAAAACCTGTATCTACTTTTCATAAAAAAATATTCGAGAATCTAAACTAACGCAACATGACTGAGTTCGATAGATTTTTTTTAATGAAGATTACCAATTATACACATGGTACATTGGCTTCATTGATTATGGCAATCTCAACGCCATATAGGTCGCAGTCGATGGCAAATCTTATTAAACGATGAAATTGGAACCTTTGGTGTACACTTTTTTTAGAGATCAATTACCCTAACAACAAATTTGCACTCGACTCGCGTTTCGCTAAGAGGTTAGTATATTCAGAAGAAATTTTATGCTAAATCTAAAGACTAGGAGTAGCTGTTTATAAAGTAAATAGCGAAACGTGCGCCGAGTGCATATATTATCAGTTTGGTGTTAGGGTAATTGATCTCTGAAAATAGTTTGACCAAATATCAATATGAGTGTATTGTAGAAGAAATAAAATTCTTATTGACAAAGCATAATGTCAACGTTATAACGTTATGAATTTAAACAATGAAATTAAGTGAGTATATCATACTAGAGTACCTACCAAAACCACGAACTCTATTGCGTTTTCTTTAAAAAACGCAGTATATAATTGTAGAAAAATGTTAAGTATCAACAACACTATGAAAAAATGAAATGTATATTCTACTAAGGACAATGTCATATCAAAACTGAATTAGATCGTTTTTTTTCCTTTTTGAGTAGGTCGTTCAGAATATAATAATTTGTTTCAGTTTGTTGATTTATTCATTCTTGAACACTAGGATCATCAATCTTCGATTTTGGTAGAGATTATTTGGTGGAAGGAATAAAATGGTACACTTCGATATGTTTTAAATTTTTCTCCAAGCACAATTATAACATACGAGACAAAAATTAAAAATTCGAGGGTATCAACAAATACTCAACAAGGAAGTGATAATAAAATATAATATGTTATTCGAAAGGAAGAAATAATACAAATATAATACAATCATTCATTAGAAAACTGATTGTCCAGAGGACCCACAAATGGAAGAAAAAATACTGTATCAAAGAACAATGAAATCTTGTTGTGAAAAATCTTAAATGAGAAATAATGGATATTTTTCTGTTTTTCTTCTTTCGCTTCTCAGTTTTAAATTCTCTATTAGCAAATTTCAAGCAAATAAAATTTTCGTAGCCTAAGAAAGAGAGTAACAATATATTTTTTGGGAACTCAGGACATGGATGATTAAGTTGATGATTAAGTTGTGTTTCCCAAACACACTTTCCTGAAGTTGGAACTGAACAATACTTCTAGATTGTAAATAAATTCAATTATCATATCATTCAGCGTTTTAAGACCTTTTTTGTTATCATATGCTTTAAAATGAGTAAATAATTTTGTAGGATCTTGAAAAGAGACTCATTTCCCAAACCTGGCTTGCAGATTATTTTCTGTGTGATCCTTTGCAATGATCTTTTAGTTGGCAAATATAATAATTTCCTGAGAAAGTTATATGCATGGGGATCGAGAAAATAAAGTGTTAGAGCAAACTGTTTGTATTCTGCAGTATATCTACGTCCTCTTGCTTTCCTAGTGTGCAGTGTTGCTTGAATTTTCACAATGTTTGCCAAATGTGGAGAGAGAAATTTATCACTTATCTGATCAAAATCTTCAAGAGTCCATGACTCTTTCAATTCTGTGATAGACTCCCATCTACATGCAAGTTTCCTTCTCACATTTTCAACTTCTCCCTCAACTTTTCCTTTCTTGGACTGTGACAACTCAAATGTGCAGGAGTCTGTGTTGAAGCAGATGGAGATATCAAACAACTATCTTCTTGTTCCTTGCTGTCTACAGTAATGGTAGGAGTGTCTGAAATTGAAAACAAAAATATATCAATAGCCTTGGAAATATCAACAAGTATGTTGAAATGGATAATGCAACATATTTTAAGCAATTTCCTATACCACTGAATAATTTAGAGAAAAATTTGATAGTCATTTTTTGTAAATAAGCTTGCAATGAAAAATTTTTTAGAGGAAAACTTCTCGATTGGAAAACTTTTCATATTGGCAATTTATTACATCAAAATTGTGATATTATTTCATTATCACTTTATCTTGATAGACACTTGAGGTGAATTCATGCAATCCAACTCAACTTATATTTAATTTAACTTAGTAACTCAATAAGTTCGATGTTTGAAATCAAATGGAAGCATTCATGCATTATATTTAGTAACTTATCAACTTTTTTTACACCAACGCTTCAAAAATTTGTCAGTTGTCAAAATCAGTAGCTCAAATCTTAGTTATTCAAGTTGGGGAATTGTTGCTTCTATGCCATTTTTTTTGATAACTTTCAAGGATAAGTTAAGTTAAATACAAGTTAAATACAATTTTATTCATGTTTTACAGAAATTGTAGTGAATGATTCGATAGTTACAAAAAACTTATATATGACAAACATTTACTTCCAAAAATTTCAAACAATGAATCTATATTATAATTGTTCGCAACTTTTCATCAACAAATTAATCCATTTTGAATCAAGTGTCATTTAAAATAGAACAAATTTTGCGAATGATTGTTTTTAATGTGTCGAACAAATGCATGAATCAATTAAATTGAAACAAATAAATTGTTAATTGAATGAATTGAGGAATGAATATTCGTGACAATAAAAAGTAAAACGGCGTTCCATATATATCAGTAATTCAACCTTGCTACCAACCTCTCGCAAGGTCGCCATCCTATAATGAGTCAACTCTGTAAAAACTCCTTCACTTCAAAAATTCGTTAAGCTTATCGATATCGCTACCAAGATTTTAACAAGAACCACAAAAATATCACGGGCACATTACAGAAAATTAAAATTACATATAATTATAATCATAAAACCATATTTAGGCACAAAATTATTCGTTTTTTCGTATAAATTAGACAGAGTTTGACACATATCTAATAAATCTTGGCCGAGAACTTCTCATGAATTTGATACGAAATCTACACAGTGGACCAAATCCGTTTTGAGCATCGTATCATGCCGTGGATGACCGCTACATCCGTAGACGACTCTAATAAAATAGAGGAGTGGCCGAAATATATTAAGAAAATTTATTGACTGTCCGGACTTACCGAATACTTGAACGTAAAAAATAAAAAAGCGAGTGTATAATAAGAAGGTCGCAAATATGTGGAAAATAACAGAGTTTATCGTGTTATCAAGTGCATAAGTATAGCAATTTGAAGTTAGTTTATAAAATAATAATGCCACTGAAAAATGGTCGAGTTTACTTTGCGTTAGCCACTATGAAAAGTTCGAGTTTTGTTCTTGTTTGGAATTTTCAGCGCCTGCCTTGATGGATTGTCAAGTGTACAGTGATCGTTATGAAAGTTTGTGACAATTTTTACAAACTTCGACAAGGCAGGTCTGGGTATATATGGTGGTTTTTTGTAAGGACAAGGCACAAGCACTACAGGATTCACAGCGATTCACATTGGATTTGAATTGCTGGAGACTAAATCCATTTGGAAAAATGTTCTCAGGAGTTTATTCCACATTACCGCAGTTTTCCATTAAAATACAAAAATGGCTAAACGCGAACTTACTGACATTAAATATTGATAAAACTAAATTCGTTACTTTTTCACTTACAGAACTGGATCAACCCAGACTTGATTATATATTCTTGCATAATGAATGCTGTTCAGAAAGGAATGATAACTGTTAGTGTCCAAAAATAGCGAAAGTCTCAAAAATCAAATATCTAGGAGTAATAATGGACCAGCACATGAGGTGGAATGATCGCATTAACTACCTTGTCAGCCGAGTAAGACAACTTATTCACAAATTATACACTTTCAGAGATATTTTAAGTAGAAAAGTTCTACTTGTAGTTTACAATTCATTAATAGAATCAGTATTGAGATACTGCATCACAGCATGGGGGCGCATTTACTAGCGTTATAAACAAAACTCAAATTATTCAAAATACCATTCTCAAAGTCATATACAAGAAAGATAGACTATTCTCCACATCAGAATTGTATCAACCAATGAACCTTTCAAATATTCGCAATTTAACTATCCTACAAACTTTGATCTGGGCATTTGAACAAAAACCTCAACAATATGCTCACCAATCTAGAGCCACAAGATGAATCACTGATCTCACACTGAAAGTTCTTAGAATCAGCAAAACTCAAAGAAATATCCTTTATTTTGGCCCAAAAATATACAACAGCCTCCCAAACGAACTGAAAGAATGTAAAAATCTTCATAAATTCAAAGCAGACTCAAAAGCATATATTCTTCAACATAGCCATCTTCAAAATACTCTCTTTAACTAACACTGCATGATTCTATTTCTCCCCCGCTCAACTCTTTCAACAACAACAAAAAATTCATATCTAGGTTAACACTATTATGAATGGGATGAGAGGGTTGGTATACATTCATTTAGATTATTTGATAAATTCAACAGCTGTCAAACAACGTGACAACGCAATTTTTGCTTTGCTTCATAACAAGTGTACGAAAAAAATATCATAATTTCTGAAAATTTCAGTAAAACTATACGGGACATCATAAAAACATAAACAGGGAAAAAAAGTACACAAAGGGTGTATCCAAAAAACATAAGTTTAAATAATTTGAACTTGTCATTTATCGCTCATGCTGAAAATCTAGTAAACAGTTTACAAAACAGTTCAAAGGATATAGAAGAATATTTAAGCAAAACGAATAATACTGGATATTCAATGTTTTTCAGAGCAATTGGTAGATATGATTTTCTAGCCGTGATACAGACGTTGTAAAACAAGAAGACTGAGGATATATATGGAATAAGAGTCTATGTTGTTGAAAAGTGTGGTCATTTATTGTTGGATGTTCTTGAACATATCATTAAACCTCTCTAAATGAAGGATGTTTCCCCTCAATGCTGAAGTTGGCAAGAATCTCCCCAATCTATAAAAAAGGATTTCCAGAACTCCCTCAAAACTTCAGACAAATATCAATCTTGCTTGCCTTCAAAAATATTTGAAACTATTCTTTATAATCAACTAGTTAATTACTTCGATAAGAACAAAATCCTGAGACCTCAGCATTATGGTTTTAGGAAAAATATGTCCACTTTGGATGCTATCAAGTCATTAGCTCGTGCCATGAAAACCAGTTTTGAAAGAAACAAAAAATGTTTGGAATTCTTCACAGACCTAAGTGCAGCTTTTGATTGTGTTAATCATGACATACTACTGAGGAAAATGGAGTACTACGGAATAAAAGAGTGGCACTCAAACTAATCAAATCTTACGTGTCCAATCGATTTCAAGTAGTTTGTATTGAAAATCAGAGAAGCACTCCTCAGACAATAAGAAGAGGAGTTCCTCAAGGATCATTGGGCACCCTTCTCTTCATTATTTATATTAACGATTTGCCAAATATGTCACCTCAAATATCGAGACAATTATGTATGCTGATGACACCACATTTGGCATCAGTATCAATAAAGGGGAGTGTCCGGCTACAATCCTTGAGGAAGGCAAACAAGCTCATACTCAATGAAAAAAAAACAAAACTCTCATTTTCGAATCAAGAATATCCTATAATGTAGAAAACGACCTAGACATGCTGCACACTAAATTTCTGGGTGTAGATGTAGATGTCAGGCTACTATGGAACATACATATATATACAATTTGCAATAGACTAATTAGTGCAGTATTTGTTATAACAACAGTTAAACAACTTATTAACCAATACGCTGCAATAACTACTTATTTTGCACTGTTCGAATCCATTACTAGATATGGCTTGTCTGTCTGAAGCTTGGTAGCTCAGTTTTATTTAAATGTTATATTCGTCATTCAGAATAGGGCTGTAAGACCTATAATAGGAGCTAATTTTGAAGACTGCTGCAAACCAATTTTCAAAGAGTTGAGAATAATGACACTTTACTCTCTGATAATTTTTGTAAAGTTACTATAAGTCAAACAAAACATTAATAGTTACTCTGTCGTGTCCGATATACACGGTCACAATATTAGAAATGAAGATAATTTGATTATACCTCAAACCTGGTTACAAAGAATGGACGATACCATTGATATTGAAATGTACAATGCCCTACCTCTCACAGTACGTTCTCTACTGAATTTAAAAAACATTTAAAACAACATTACTTACGGAAAATCCCCTATATGGTATTAATGACTTTTTCCATTCACTTCCTGGACCATAGAGCAAAGATGGCTTTCACGATTGTATGTATGTAATGTATTATTATTTTTATTGCACTGTATCTTCTGAAGATTTTATATTTTACTTTTGGCATATGTTAATTTGATGGTATTTTGTGACATGTTCTAAAGCTGTAGCTTTGTTATGAACCAAATAAAAAAAAATTAAAATTCGACATGAAATTCAAACAATATATTGATCGTAACGCTAATATTTTAGAAACTCCGGTATTACCGAAAATTTCCCACCCGCAGTGGGAAAATAAATTTAAAAATACCGATAATTGGAATTCCAGTAAATCAGTTTTTGAAAAATCAAAACAGTATCACAGCGCTTTTTTAAAAAAGTGGATTCTCAGATCAAAAATCCAAAAACAACAAAAAAGTCCAGACCATCTGGACTTTCTCCTGAAAAATTCCTAATCAAGAACTTGTGACACGGACAGAAAACGCCCTTCTGAACAGATGTCCAACACATCAATTACCTTACTGGGGAATCCAGAATATTTGCTGCTTGCTCCGACTACCTGGGAGAAAGCTTTTTCGATATTCATCTCTCGCATATCGAAAATCTACGACAGCCGGAAATGCACCCGAAAGATAAACAAACCAGCTTAAATTAATGCAACAATAAATAGAAGGCGCCTAGTCTCCGACTATAAACAGAAGAAAGCAAGGACGACATTATTAATCCGTTATGAAATCGTCGGCTTAAAATATGCGCCGACGTGGAGAAATTCCCATAAAATGCGCTACTCTACTAAGTCGAAGCACAGGAATTATCGGAACACTCGGTATTCGACGATAGTTAATTCATTCATCGAGGTCGCAGCTTTGTCGAATTTTTTGAATTGCAGGTGTTCACGAGTCAAGTCATAAAATTGCTCATGTAATTAACTGAGTGAGAATAAAAACGTATTTTTTTTTTGGTTACCTTATAGTTCTTTGTCGCTGGAAGCCTTATTCATGATTTTTCTCTCACAAAAACGAAATGACAAAATATGTTGAATTGGAAATATAACAAATCAACCACGAAACTGACTATTTACAAAAGATATTTTTGTACTACGGAAGAAAAGTACGAAAAGTTTTTCCAGTTGAAAGTAATTTTGTAGGGTATTTCAAAAATCCAAATCAATTCAAACAAAGTAATCAAACTAAAAAAAATATTCCTCTAGTTTATAACTTCTCAATAATCACAATTAAACATTCCCTTTTTCCCCAACTATCACTTCAATTAATGATTTCTATTCAATTCACAATTATTAATCACAAAAATAGATACTCTTCGGTTCTAAAATAGTAGTTTTTCACAATATCTTTTATTTTTCAATGTATGCACTAATTTTGACCATTGTGTGACTATTTTGACTATTTAGATTTAGACTATTATATATTTCTATTAGATTTGTGAAGTAACACAATAAACAATTTTTGTATAAAAATAGTAATATCTTGTTAGCCACATCTCGTTGGTAATCTATTTTAGGGTAATATTTTTTTAGCAATATCGTGCTAGCAACATTTCGCTAGTAATATATTTTTGGGGTAATATATTTTTAGTAACATCGTACTAGCAACATTTCGCTGGTAATATATTTTTGGGGTAATATATTTTTAACAACATCGTGTTTGCAACATTTTGTTGGTAATATATTTTTAGGATAATATATTTTTAGAGCAATATCTTTTTTAGCAATATCGCGCTAGCAACATTTCGTTGGTAATATTTTTGGGGTAATATATTTTTAGCAATATCTTGTTAGCAACATTTCGTTGGTAATATATTTTTAGGGTAATACATGTTTAGCAATATCTTGTTAGCAACGTTTCGTTGGTGATATATTTATTAGGAAAATATATTTTTTAGGCTAATATATTTAATACTGATAGCAACAATGGCTATCAGTAGTGATCAGTAGTGATCGAAACAACAACAACAACAACGGTTTGTTGTTGGGCAAAAAGTTCCAGTATTAGTCATTATCACACCAAAGGTTCCAAACAATGCATCACAAGTAAATGACAACTAATTTGACAGATATCAATGTCAATTGTCAATGTTCGAAAGTCCCTATTGGAAGACCCTATCAATGAGGTATGAGAATTACGCTCAAAATCGGTCAAAATTATACGATTGATTTTTTTTCATTGACACTAGTTAAGATATAAGTGTCTAAAAGCGCATTGAAATAGCAATATCTTTTTTATTATTATCTTTTTAAGTAATGTATTTTTTAGCAACATCCGTTTTACTGATAACAGCGATGGCTTAAATATGTTTTATGTCTTATTGTTTTCCATTCAATTCGGGATTATTTCAGTAGGTGAAGAAAATTCATGACGACCATATATTGTATTCTAAATTTTGAATATTGTTTAAAGCAAAATGTAATTTCTATCTTCCCGAACCTCCCCCCCCCCCCCCCCCCCCCCCCCC
>WOGO01002855.1:0-15153 GCA_015342085.1 Leptinotarsa defecta | reverse complement strand
GACAGGCATTCCTCGATTGAAGACAAAATGTGAAGAACCAAGAAAAGTACTTGATAAAAATAACTGCGTAAACACAAACGAGACATAAGCGGAACAACCTATTGGTGTAACACCCAAGTCAACTTGCAAATTTTTATGTCAGTGTTGGTGGTTTGACCAATCAACCGACAACTGCGGTAGCAGAAATTTGGGAAGCTATCCTGGAATGCCATCGGAAAACAGTCAAGCTGCTATCTCACTGACCATTTCTTTTTCCTAAACTAATCCACATCAAAACTGTGTCTTGTTGGTCATTGCTCTGGTACATATACTACTTTCAAATGCTCTCATAAACACTAAAAAGTATCAATATTTTCCAAAAGATATTCATCCACCTAGCATATTTTCGTGATACCAGCTACCAGGTAATGCCATACATTATACATAGTCCAATTTTTCATTGGTAATTTAACGCAAATTCATTAGCAATAATGCTTGTACTTATATAATACCTCTGTCAGCTCCTTATTCCATATATCACTGCTTACTCACTTCTTATGGCTCCTTCTCTCTGTTCTGTTGTCAGATAAAATATATAGAATGATAAAATAAATAGAATCACATTTTAATTACAATGTTTTCGTTTCAATGCAGTAATATTTCTAAGAATTTAGTGCCTACTAATATGGAATTTTGATTCGCAATGGTGAAGAAACACATTGTTAATAGTGAATACGTAACAAGTTACTTTTTATTACTGCTATCATAAGTAAATGAGATCAGTATTTGCTTATCTGGTGCCTCAGACTGTCCCTATTTTATTTCAGTCATCACTCGAAGAAGATTGTGGATACTAAGAATTGAAACGTCGTGAAGTATCTTGGTTTGAAATCTTTTGATATTTAATTAATTTTTATTCCACTTTAATTGTCCAATTTTCAATTTTTTTCTTAATTTTTATTTTATTATAATTTCTTGTAAGGGCTTTTTTTGCTTAATATAATTTTTATTTTCAGCTACTCTTTAAAATTTTCATTTGTTATTTCAGAGATTTCTGATCATATCATATTAGACAATGGAAGTCCGAACTAATGAAAATCACCACGAAACATTGTCAACCACCTTCAAACAAACTTGTTTTATTTATTTGTGACACACAGGAGATCTTTACCATTTTTTTTTGTGAATAAACATTGTAAAAATGATCAAATTCATTTCAAAATCATAACAAATGAGCAGTAGCATTGTATTTCTTCCCATCAAATTCGAATGTTATCAATTACATTTGGGAATTGTTTTTCTTGCTAATAATACTGATTCAGTTGTATGAAGTTAAAAATATACTTCTAACTATCCGTTGTTGAAAAAATGATTTTTTTTTGTATTAAATTGAAAAAGTACAAGGAACCGAAACAATGTCAAATAATATTGTCATACATTTTACTCCATTTTACATTATCTTATCCTAAACTAACTTAATTTTTTTTTAAGTATAATGAGAATACAGCCATAAATTTATCTTCATTTTACCTCAATTCTATTAGTTTTATTTTAATAAAGTTTTGAACAACTGGTGAAACACTTGAGTTATATATTACAATGTCAAATGATATTGTTTAAATTTTTTTATATTTTAAATAATCTATTTTCGTACATTTTTTTAAAGTATGATGAGAAAACCTTCATAAGTTTTACTCAATTTTTCATTATGTTATCCTAACCTCACCTAACATTATTTTATTTTCAAGTATACTGAGAATACCGTCATAATAATAATAATAATAAATTTTATTTAATCTTTAGAAACACATACAGTTTATCGATACGTCAACAAAGTATATCTGAAATAGTCTAAAATTGAAAACATTACAGGTTATTAGTTTAAAACAATTTTCAATCATCTTCATTGCGCCTCAATTCTATCAGTTTTATTTTTATCCAGTTTCAAGTAACCAGTAAAATACTTGATTTAAATATCAAAATTTCAATATAATATTGTTTAATTTTTTTTTAATTCTGAATAATGTATTTCCTAACATTTTTTTAAATTATAATGAGAAAACTGTCATGAGTTTTACTCAATGTTTCATTATGTAATCCTAATCTCACATAACATCATTTTTAAGTATAATGAAATTACCGTCATACGTTTTACTCAATTTTTCATCATCTTCATTTTACCTCAATATCACATTACACTTTATATTCAAATTAAAAATCTATTAAACATTAAATGTCAGAGTTCTATCATTCAACATTCAAGTAAATGGCTACCATATAAAAAAAAGGCTCCAAAACTGTCATTTCTACATATATACAAACTTTCCTAATATCTAGAGTTCTGCATTGGGCCTTATTTTCTAATCTTTTTTACTTTTTACTTATAAAAATTTGTAGAAACAATTTAACACATCAAGTATCACTGTTTGATGAAAATACAAAATGCTGATTTGTTTTTTATATTTTTAAATAACATATTACAATCTTGGATATTAGCAGAGTGTTGCTGAAACACATATGCCATCAAACAATCCTAGAATATTGGAACTATTACTCGAATTGAAAACTACTTGAAAACGCTTGAAATTAAACATTAAAAATCAAAACCCTAGCCCCCTTTTAGCTCGCACAAGTCACTTGAGGACTTTCAAAGAATGCTCATTAGAAGGCACCTGCTCGTCAAAAAGAAATTTTTATTTGAAACAAATTTCACGGTCTTGATGCTTGAACTATTAGTCATATAAATGACAGGGATCCTTGGTAGAATTTTCCGTCAGTCAACTGCAGGGGGAGTCTTCCTCGTCTCATTACTTTCAGTAAGGGCATGCTCATCATTCACCTCACCGAAGTGGTGAGTGGTTTGTGGGATATTTACACCAGTTTGCTTTCCGTAAGAGCCGAATCAATCGGTTAATAAATCTGTTGGATGAAAGCCTTAGGGAAAAAATATGTTAATGCATGCATTTTACAAAGCGGAGAGTTACTTTTATCATTTGACTTGACAAAAAGAGAGTTTCATGATTCACATGACAATATTACGATAAAACTGAATGTGCAATAACAGAAGAGTTAAAAAAAAGTTATGTTTGTCATTAGTTTTGGGTAAATTTCTCATTGTTTCACCAAGGAAGTGGTTGTCATGTCACACAAAAAATATATTATTTATTGTTTCATGGTTGTGAAGCATAGAGACAGGTACATTTTGTTTTATGAGAGAGAGGACATTGGCAGATCAAGATCTTCAGATGATGTGTTGCTGTAGGTTTTTCCGGGTTTTCCTGCAGCTGAAAAAGCAATTGCGCCACTGGAATCAATGAAGTCGCCCCGGATCGCCAATTAATTTTTATTGTTGTTTTTATGTTTTATCGTTGTTTTATAATTTGACAAATATTATGTAGTTAATAACAATTTGGGAAAGTTCAAGATTGTTACAATAAATAGAGAGGACAAGATATAAATGCAGTAAAAAAAGATAAATATAATGGAACTGATGATGAAGTTGAGCGATTGAGTTCTGGTGTTTAATAAGCAATGGTATACATAGATCTACTTACTGTTTTACAATTGCAATAACCATCCAATTCCCCCCATTCAGACAACAGCAGATTTTAAGTTGTTATTCTCCACACAGAAAAATATATGAACTGAGAAGCATATATTATTACAGTAACAGACAGTTTATGAGTTACTTTTGATAAAAAGAAATGCTTTCAAAAAATATTTTTTTAACGAAACCATCCAATAAATAATTAAATAAAGTGTCTTCATTGGTTACGGCCTATTATTGCAAAAACGAATTTAATTTTAATAGTAAATGAATTCTGGATGTATCACTATTAACTGATAACGAAAGAACCAAGCGAAATGGCCCAGTTAACACCTCAAAAAAAAGTCACAAGACCATAACCTTCGATAGCTCAGTTAGTAGAGAGTGGACTGTAGTGGAATTCATAAATTGTAGTGGAAGGACATTAGATTTTGAAGACTGGATACATTATTTTTATGTAGAGCATTTTTATCATTAACATTTCAACAACATTGTATATTCTATTTTAGAATGAATTTAAACTGAGTAAGCACAGTTTCAATATTTGCAAAAAATATTCAGTCAGAAAATTTAAAAAATATGATTTTTTTGTAGACAAACTAGGATTTTAAAACGGTTCACATTTTGTTTTCCATGAAGACATTACTTTAATTACGTAAATGAAACAGCATTATCCTACTTACCTGTCTGACATTGCAGATTCGAAACTTTCTGAATAAGACTTTCCATTCAACGACCGCCTGTAAATATCCTCTCGGCTGTGGGAATGTATAATTTGACCGTTCATTTTATGTTTGTTCTCTTGCATTTCTTGTGGCCCATCTAAAATGATATGAGTCCCACGATACTCGTCACCATATTCACTTTTGGTGCTACCCGTCTTTCCAGAAGAAGAATTCGATAAGTCACTAGTGGATCCTTGATAATCATTAGATTTATCACTTAAATAGGAAGTCGAATCCTTCACCTGAACCTAAAACATTGAATTCTTGGAATATTGGAATGATTATGGTAACTTTGGGAGTAATATATATCATTGAAATTATTAGAAATGAGAACTTTCATAAATAATCAACAAGAAATACAATAAATACTCTTAAAATGAACATGAGAACTAATATAGTATGTGACTGTTTTAGTTATTACTACCAAGTGACCTTGAGCAAGAACATTATTCAAGAAGTTTCAGTGTAAATGTGATGCTAGATGCTGAGAGACAAAATGCTTTCAGATTGGAGAAATCAAAACATTTTATATTTTTCATATTTTGAACCAAACGTTAGTAAATAGCCCCTTAAGGCGGAACACTTCTTGGCAACATGTTTGAAACTGACCTTTAGGAATAGAAATATAACCAAATAAAAAGATATCTTTTTACTTTGCTCAAATTTGATCTCATTTACATTATGGAATTTGCTTCTGGGAAAACTGTGCACCAATTTTTCCCAATACAGTATTCTCGTTACAAAAAAAAAGGACCTTCAGATATTTATGCAAAGATTCATACCATCCTTCATTCGTGGAACAAAAGAATCTGACCTTGAAATACTTTTTTATTTTGGACAGTGTGTCTTATTCACAAAATATATAGAAATCAAATTAATATCACCTCAACAGTTCACATCAATCGCATCTCATTTCTTTCACGTTCCTTAACCTACACTAGTAAAGAAAAACTGTTAAATTCTGTTTTCATTTAATCAGCTGTCGCCCTTCTATCAACGACAACCGTCAAAATAGGAAACTTGTGTGAGCTGAGGTCCTAACGTTTAACGTGCAATTGCTACTTACACAAAATTCAAATACCATCAAGAGCATGTAATTATTCAGTTATCTCCTAATTAATGAGAGGCGAATATAGAAAGGAAAGAGATTCAGAAAAAATTAAAGAATTCTTGTCACAAAGGTGAACGAATTCCTGTCACAAGGACCTGCTATAAGGTGAACGGAGATGCTATCAGGTGGTGAACAATAGTATCTGTGTCCAGTCAAGTTATTAAAAGTCACAAATGTCAATCATTATTCATATTGTAGCTTTCTATATGTACTTTTAAGTGTATATTGATGTTAGGGATACTTATATGTATTTCTGTTTACTTATCTATTTATTTATTTATTACCAAGACAAGCACAGTTTGGTAAAATATTATAAAAAAACAATATAAATTTTTTAAATATGTCTGTGATAAGTAAGGTCAATTGGAGTTCAAACAAGTTAAGAAGAAGAAATATACTCCCTAGATTCATGAAGCACACATTGTTAAGTACAATTAAGTATAAAATAATTATTTTTATATGAATAACAATAAAGAATAAGTTAAGTTATGTCAAGCGAAGAGATGGTTGAGTGACATGCAGTTTGAGCTGAGTTTTGAATTCAGATATTTAGTTCGGCTTGATATTGTTCTGCTCATGAACTCTCTCTTTTTGTCTCTTTACACTTATTTTATGTATTTTTAATTGTTAATTTAATTTCCACACGAACATTTTACTTTACAATAAAGTATATGTTGATTTGATTTAACTGTGCCAAATCATCTTCAAATCTACAAGTTCAAGGTTCCCTCTAGAGAATGCATTCAATCCAAGAGGTTCAAGTTTCTGACCTCAACATGCAGACAACAGCACTCGTAAATAAAAGCTAGTGGATGTCGTTGTTCATCTCTTGACAGTTACTCATCAAAGTTTCAGCCATTTTGAACGCGCAGTTATTATGTAACAGTCATTTGAGTGAGTTGATGTTTTTTTATGAAAATGGACAAAATCAAGTATCAAGCTATCATTAAATATTTGTTTTTGAAAGGCAATATGCCTACGTAAATCAAAGATAAGTTGGAGTCTGTGTATGGAGACTTTGCACCATCATTTACCACAGTGAAATTGTAAGTCGTAAGAGCTTGGGAGATGATGAACGTTCGGGACGTCTAAAAACTTCAACTACTGAAGAAAACATCGCCAAAGTTCACCAAACAGTGCTAAACGACCACCGAATTAAAGTGAGAGAGATGGCAGAGGTTATGAACATGTCAAAAGAACGTGTCTGTCGCATATTAAACCAACATTTAGACATGAGAAAGCTGTCCCCGCGTTGGGTGCCGCGTTTGCTCACGTTAAACCAAGAGTGTTTAAATGAACATTTCCAGCGCTCTGTTGGCGCAATAAATCCGAGTTTTGGAGCCGATTGATTACTGTTGATGAAACTTGGATACACTATTATATGCCTGAAACAAAAATACAGTCGCTCGGAGGACAGACATTTTCAACAAATGAAGTACAAGTGGTAGAGAAAAACACCGAGTACTATTTAGACGGGTTACAGAGATGGGAGCATCGCCGGGGTAAATGTGTAGAGTTGAAAGGAGACTATGTTGAAAAAAAAACACGAAAAAAAAGTTATGTATCTTTGTTAGGTTGGAAACTTTCCAGACCACACTCGTATTGGAAAGAAAACTTGAATATCTTTTTTAGTGTTTGCATCTTCACAACATTGTTGGCCTGCAGGATTACCTTCAATTTTTGAAATCATGATATTACACTCTCTGCATTTTTTCTTGCATGTCAGCTATAACTTCTTCATAAAGTATTTTAACAAATAATAGCTAACATTTAAATTTTTGCTGGTGATCCTTTAAGTTTTTTAATGCCACTGATAGATATTATTTGTTCAAATAAATGTTATGTAGGCTTCTGGTTTTTGTTACTACTGATCCGAAAGAAAGTCGATACAGGAAAAAAGAGAAAAAATAGATCACCAGTTCAATCCACAAAAAAAAGGGATTATTTACACTTAATCAAGTTTGAAAAAAAATCAGTGGAATTGAGTTAAATTATAAAAAACTTACTTTTTCTTCATCAATCTTCACTACAGACACATGACTGGTATCCAACAGTCGAGAGTTATTTTCAGACACTTCCAGGCCAGAGTCATTGATAACATAACTTGAATCCGTTATCATAACCTCACTTTCATCCAATTTTTTAGCGTTGAACGGTTTATCTCTGAATTCTGAAGGCGGAGGATATTCCAATGAGTCAAGAGATGGACAGAATTCCTCATCCGAGGATTCAATATGAGTTTTGTTATTTTCGTTAGCTACAATGACAACCTCGTTGGCACTATTGCTTGGCGAGGATGAAGACGTTCTTGTAGGAATAGAGTTATCAATGATAACGGGAGGATGTGTCGTAACTACGGTCACCTGAAAATATAATTTGGTGACTGCACAATATGACCAGTGTATTTTTCTATCCGATATTGAAGCAATTCTAAGAATGTAAAATAAATAGTCCTATTTGTACTTTGTGAAAAAGTATCAATACATTACAAAGGGATATAGTCACAATTATGCATGGAAATTACTAAATGAAATATTTGTTTAGTTTCTTGAGAAATATTTGTGTAGGTACAGATAATACTCAAATTAGAAGCTGGTAATCCTTCACATCACAATGGCAGTATTAAAAGATTGATGAGCAAAGCATAACATTAATTAAAGAAATATTCAACAATAAATCTCAAGTAGTCTCTAGATTGAATATTACCGGAGTTTTTTCCCAACACCAAACCATTATTTTAACATCTCTACATGTATTTCCATAACCAAATGATCATCTTCAAGAGGAAAATCAGTTTGATCTTCCTCTTGGTGTTATAAAAAAACTCCAGTAATGTTAAGTCTTGTCCAAATAAGAGGCTGATAATACAAATTTCCTGGAACAGTTTTTATATAAAAAAAGCTTTTTTAAATGAATGAATGTGTTTATTGTATAGAAAAATATACCAATAACACAAAGCGGGGAGATACAATCTGATCTCCTCACTATAATCTATGATAAAGTATGGAACATACATCAATGAATGTTTTGAGGTTTTATTTGAATGATTTGTGGACTATGTATTGAATATAGACAGAAATCTACAACCGAAAAAAAAAGTTATAAGCAAAAACTGAATACATTTTTAGCTTATCATATCTTTTATAATAGGATACATTTTTGAAATTTTTGAATTGTATTCTGAATGTATATTGTATTATCTAGAGAAAGTTCTATTTTAACTACCTCATTTCTGACTACTCTGTTAAATTTGTGTGACATCAACACGGAACTAATTTTATTCTATTTTATCCTATCTAATAATTTGTTTACTTTAAAATAATTTTGAAACTCGTTGTTAACGTATGAAAGAAAAACCCTTACCTGACTTACATTCGAGGCTAAACTATTAGAAGTATCTGGCATATTCGAATTTATTGTGATCATCGATGTGTTCTTATTTTTTTCTGACTGAGCACTAGGCATAACAACAAAATTCAAACTATCATCAGGTGTGGTAGCATTAGAACTGGTTACCGTCACTACATCTCGTAATTTTTCCGATTTTGCTTTATCATGTGAGAGCATTTCACCAAGCTTCTCTTCAATGACTTGCTTGATTTCCGAAATATTCATATTGATGTCATCAGTTTCATCATGTCTTACGTTTTCCTTAGAAGAATCGTAGTCAACTGGTGGAGGCAGGGGAATACCCTGAACAATTTCCTTATTATTTTGCTTCAAGTTGAGGTTATGTACTTGAGTATCTGAAATCACCGCGGGCGTAACAGGCGGAGTATCTGATGGAGTGATAGGGGACGAAGGAGGAGTCGGAAGAGGTGGGATAATAGGGGGTGGGGGCGCCGGGCCCTTTTCTTTGTCTGAGGAAGCGGAACTTGTCGATAGCTGTGTTTGCAATGGTGGAGGAGGAGGTGCTTTTCCTTTATCACGGGATGTCTTTCTCTGGACTTCTTCCTTCTTTTCTGACTGTGGAATAATTGATAATGATTAGAGTATATCTTCCTGAAGTTAAAAAATATGTGAAACAGTTTTTAAATGAAAAGGGAGCAGAACATAAATGAAAATTCATTGAAAATTTGTTTTTAATTTATAGCTGGTGGGGTTAAAGTGGGTGGTTTGTTCTACTCATTCAATTAAACGCTGTGTGGAACGGTGGTTCGAACCTCACAGCCGGACGATTGATTTTCACTGTGTATCATTCAAACTGTGCTAGGAATCACATGTTGAAAGGTTGAGATCTCGTTAATCCTTAGCTTGCACAAATTTTGACATCTGAGGATTGCTACCAGACAAAAATTTGTTTTATGTTTACTCACCGTTTTAACATTGTTTTGTGATGTTTCCACTGCAGTAGTTGAAGACTCAGCGTTTTCTTCATTTGGCAATATTGGTTTCTGTATTTCTTTCTCAGGTACTACAGGTATCGGAGGTAGTGGAGAAGAAGGTACAGATAGACTTGCTGAAATATTCGTGTTAAAAGAAGTTTGGAAATAAATATAAAAACGAATACCTTTACTGTCAGTTTCGTTAACAGAGGAATTATCATCTTCAATGTCGAGGGGAACTTGAGACGTGCGGTTGTCCTAAAAACATTATTTTTGTTGAGATAGTAATTTCAAGCATATGAGGTTAAATCAATCATTAAGAAATAAAAAACAAACACATAAACTATTTATCTGTTTGTTTTTTATGTTTATGTTTATATGTGGAAGACAGATCATTCGGGTTCAATTTTGGGGATTGAATGAAATGTCAAATGAAAATAACGTGGTCTAGTGGCATTGCGGACTAGTGACATCAAGTAGTAAACACACCCAAAGGCTCAAAAAAACGAATACATTTCTGTGAAAATCACATTAGAAAAATATGTTGCAGCTGAAGAACGATGAGATGTGTGCGCACCCTAGAAAGAACATTCAAGTTCCAACTCTCTTCTTTATTCTTTCAGCATTTCAAGTTACCACCCTACCACTGTGATTTTCACAACATTTTTCTATCAGCTTCAAGTTTGCTCATGTTTATATTATAAAATGAATTAAACACTGTTCTGCATGTAGAAAGAACTCTATGGACTGGAAACCTAAGATTAAGTTTGTTCAGTATCTGTTAAAAGGGAACCTTACTGTTTTTCCACTGGAAAATTAAATTCTTACAAACAGAATAGTTTACTTATTCCATACCAAAAACTAAAGACTATTGAAAATATAGATTCTAGAACATGAAAACAAAAGCTCTTCTCTATTCAAAGTAAGCATTTTATGTAATAGAACAAAATCAAAAGAAATAGAGTTAAACTTGCCAACTCTAGAATTAACACTACATGATGGAAAATGAAAGAATACAATTCATCAATTTTTCAAAAGTTGCAGATTTCAATTGTAAAAGCTGGTCGGAAAAGCGGATCTAATTCCAATAGAAACAAACTCCGGTAAAATCAAGTTCTATGAAAGATCAAAAAACATATTCGAAAACGTTTAGAACTTTCCAATTCATCAATATCATCGATATAATACTGGATTTTTGAAACAATTACGAATATTCATAAAAACGGGAACGGAAAATTACAGAAGTCTCACCTGAGCAAATATGCGAGGGCGGGGAGGACCCGGAGAGCCGCATGCATAAAAAATAGAAGCCTTGATAATATCGACTCAACAATTTGCAGAGATACAGTGAAGATTCCATTTGTATTCCAAGAAACGTTAAGGTAAAATAATAACAATGATAATTTTTGGGAAAAAACAGTTTTTCTATTTCTGCATCATTATACAAAAAATATGGGAATCTTTCGAAGAAAGGAAACAAATAATTAACTTTCTATGTGTAATTCAATGTTTACATCCTGAAAAGTAGTTGTTTTGGTTGGGTTTTTTCTTCTAGTTTGTATCTGAAAATAATTTCTGTGCACATCTATGTAAACAGCTTATACAGTTCATAATGATGCAGAAATAGAAAGCCAAAATGTTTTCCCAAAACACTAATCACTCCCAAAAAAGATATTCTTTCAATTTAAACGAAATTCCTATGACTGGTATTAAAAAAATATCGATATTGTTAATACTATTTAGAAATATAAGCACTAAAATGTTTTGCCCGAGTATCTCAAAATACATTATATTTTGACCATCTTCAAAGGAAAGAATTTCGATATTGATGTTTTCCAAAAACTTAAGTAAATAAGTAATAAGTAATAAGACTCGTTTTGACAAACCTTTCCTTCTACCTATATTAATCACCTATTTTTTTTCTACTGTATGCTTTCATATAAATACATGTAATTTGGTGATTAATAAACTACTACTACTACTACTAAATTACCTAACCATTTGATGGTTTTCATGAACTATCATTCCAACATGACATAAAGTCGTAATTTTGTGAAAATTGTTCCGATGAGAAGATAAAAACAAAAACAAAAAGGTTAAGGCTTTCGCGGCACTATTCACCAAAATCTTGATTGTTTTCCATGTAAAAGTGAAATTTTCATATCAATACTCTTTATATGTGTAATGTTCCAGTGAATTATATCTCTTTCAATAAGGATATTTGCAGAAATAAGAACCGAATAAGAAAAAGTGATTTCTGTGAAATTGAATGATCACATACTTGAAAGTAGTTCTTTTGGTTGGATTTTTTTACTTGTTTGTATCTGAAAGAAACCTCTGCATGATTCACAAATCTTTATAGTGGATTTTTATTGAAGTTACTTTGTTCCTTTCTTCTGAAGTTTCTAATATTTTTATTTTTTATATAGAGATGGGGAAGTTGAAAGCCAAAAATCTTGTTTCCCAAAAACTTACATCTCCAAGAAATTATTGATTTTTCAATTCAGATGATGATGATACTAATATGTATTGTTATAGAAAGTACCAATACTTAGTGCTCGAACAACTTCGACAGAAAGTCAATAGTTTTTTATGAATAAAATGTTGTTTTTGTCTTGAATTGGTAATAATTATTTAGATCCTTTAGAGACTATACCAATTTGTTACAAAGGGATAAGCTGTTATAGATAGTAAACTTTTTGAACGTGGTATATTTATGCATGATGATTCCACAATATGCTGAATTCGTTATTTATTTTTCTTTAAAGTGAAAATTGTTCTCTGAACGCAGGTTTGCAATATTTTCATATACTCTAAATCTAGGAGAAGTTTCATGACTCTTTTGAAAGGTAAACACTAAACTATAACCTGTTGGTAACCCATAATGACCCCATTTTCAAAAATGGCTAAGCAAATGCATAATATAAGCTGAATAGACCTTCTTTGTCCAGTACTGACTTCATCTTGAGACTTTCATAGTGAAATATGTAAAATTTAGAAGATGATAGGACACTGTTTCCAGAAATTTTGTTTTTCCCAATAGACCGCAAATCCATGTTGAATCTTTAGGGGGTCATTTGATACCTGTTAAAAATGTATTACTTCATAGCCCGAAAGTAAAAACTAAGTTTTAGCCTTATGTCATCAGTTATAGGTGATACATATATGAAAATCTTCGAAAATTAAAAACAGTAACCCAAGTAGGGGAGCAATTTTCCAAACCCATGAATTCAAAATGAGACAGAAAATCTACGGCTACCATGAAATTAGTTTTTTATATTAAATCGATCAATTATTTCATCATGTCTCCTGTTGATTTTTTGGATACTATTTTCGTGAAAGAACAAGAGAAATAAATATTATTATTATTTATTGACTGCGGTTATGCATTTTTCTAGGGGTAACTATATTATAAGTTTCACCAACAGATTAACAATAATAATAATAATACTTTATTTCCACAAAAACAGTTTTCTAGAGAACGTTAAGTTTGAAATTTGGGAACTTCATTTCACTGAACCCGATTTTGTCTCTTTCAGCTATTATTAAATATGAATAAGATTCGTATATAAAAGTAGAAGTTAAAAAAGGGCTCACCATTCCAGTATGTACACACACTGGGTGAATGAAATTCAGTCAATGAAAGAGAATATAGAAAATAGTAAGAGTTACAGAGAAGGTTAAATATAAAATGCGGCTCATTATTGTGAAGCGAATCTAAGCTGTTACTCTTCAATATTAGATATATTCAGAAAAAGAAAAGAAGAATTATACAAGATGTAGTTTTTCTTGGGCGGCCACCTCATCTATAAATTTTAAAGTAAGGATCAGTGTTTTTGTTAAGTTTTCCAACTTTTTTAATGATGACATCAAATATTTATAAAAATTTTTAGTTGTTTCAATAATACTAAGTTATCATTAGTAAGGATTGAATATTTTAAGAACTCAAAAAGTGTGATTTAGCATTTTTCTTTCATGATTATAATTGAAATTGAAATGGCAATTGTGTCTCAATTTTTAGGAAACCAACTTCATGGAATATCGGAACAGAACAATAGTTTGTGATTTTTTTGACTAGATTTGTCCAAATGAATGGATAGAAAATCAAGGAGTGGTCCGGACTTCACTTGATTTTTTCTTTTGTGTACTCTGAAGGATTGAATATTGTAAAGGAGGGCCGTCAGATCGAGCACCTATTGTAAATTAAATTACGAATAATGTATGTGATTCGTGATACTTGGCCATGTTGATTGATCATTTTCATCCAATCATTTTCTTTTCCTCCCGATTGATAAACCAATACTAATGATATTTAAAAAGACATTCAGAATAAAAAATGAGATCTATCACTAACTAATACTGATGGTATTTTCAATCCGAAAAGCTACATGAATTTTCGGTGATTAAATTCAATAATAAAATAAAGTCCTCCGCCGTGTTGTCTGTCTCTATGCGGTAAAATGAAAAACTTGAACAGATTCCATACGGAGTAAATCAAGAGGAAGGTTTGTGTGTATAACTGATTGATGTTTTGTTCAAATTATTCAAATACGATGATGGTATCCAGTCGGGGTGGTTGTGCTACTTGTGCGAAGCCGGGTAGCTTCAATCTAAAATGCTACCTAATCCCTTCGACATATAACAAAACAATCCACAATATACTCGTTCTTTATTATAGGTCTGCAGAAAAGTTCGCGATGGCAATCTTTTAAGGATAACTATAAAGTTTGAATTAATGATTTCAGGAATTATCGCAAAATTAAAATTAGGTAGAAAATAAATTCAAGGAGCATCTCACAACAATGCACGCATGATGAAGAAAGGTTCCAATTCCTTACCACCTTGAAGAAACGACTGATGATGTCTGCCGTAGCGGTAATCTAGGTTCCATTCGATCACGGCCTACCAGCCCGTAATTTCTATTTAATCATGATTTGGGTTGTCCATATATCGTCTGCTTTCAGTGAACCAAAAGATGACGAGCTGTCTCTGTAACTTTGCTTCACTGACTTCAGCTAAGGTCTCCTATGTATATCCTCATTTTGTTCAATTGTCCTCTCAATGGACTGTGTCCAGTGAGTAGCCATGTATTGTTTTGAGATGATCCCTGATTTGTTGAAGAAGTTTTTCAGTTCTCGTTTCGGATGATTCCGTTATATTATTATTATTATAAAGGTTTTTATATGCTTTGTTGTGTGTTTCCAGAACTCCTTATGTTTCTTGTAGACCCAATCTACCCATTCTGGTTCCATACCAAAGATTTTGGTATACCCACACCTGGTTCCTGTATACAACGTGACTCACGCTCGATGGTAGGTTAGACGTTTCTGGAAAACGCAAAGCATGATTTTTCTGAAAATTTCACCTCTCACATTTCCTTACCTGTTCTATCGATCTAAAATATTTTCAGCATTGCGGCGTTGCCACTTCCATCAAAAAGTCCTAGCAACTTTATTTTTTTAAATG
>WOGO01002854.1:0-15158 GCA_015342085.1 Leptinotarsa defecta | reverse complement strand
ATGGTTCCATTACTGTACTTTGAGGTACGCCATTACTTTTCCTTTTTATTCTCTCCAACAAGTTTAACAAACTGGAACCTCAAAATATTTTTAATATAATTTTAATTCAGTATCAAAGTGGGAGTACCACAAAATTATGGTTGAAAGCAATTACCACATAGCTATTGTAAAGAAATTTCACACTAGTCAGTTTTCGAACAATACAATTCAGGTATGTATCGGATCTTTTTGCCGTAGAGCAAAGAATAATATTGTGTCATAACACGTTAATTAACAAGTTTGTAAGAAAATATTTGAGAAAGAAGTAAACAAATGTACGTAGGTATTACGTATTTACAGTTACAGTTCTGGGGTTGAAGACGAATATAGAAAGGCAAACATTAGAATTGTTTAGGGAGAGAACTAGAAAGCTACAAAATGTTCGATAAAATAAAAGATTTCACCGAAACTCCTAACAAGTATTTTATATTGATCTTAAGTTCTAAGAATTTCTCGTATGTCTATGAAAAGATTTGAAATAACATTATTTAGGTTGTCAGAAAACCTGATCCATTGAAGATATTTTTTGTGGACTGTTTGAATGTTCTACCTTGTATACATACGAACCGCGTAAGACTGTGCTTCAATTTTTCTGACCAAGTCGATATCAGACCAAGCCGGTTTTGCGAAATTCATATATTCAATGTATTAGTTACTTATATCAAGAAATTGTGCTCTATCATACTTTCAATAATTACCTCCTGTATCTGCATAGCAAGCAAGCTGTTAGTATTTTGAAGTCATAATTCAGGATTAGCTATACTGAACTTCAGCGTAAGCCAGATATATCTTTAAAGAAATTCCTGATGTTTCATTGTCTACTTTAAAATTCTCTTTCAGTAGATTGTTGAATATGTGAAAGCTTGACTCATCTACGAAGATCAAACAACTTGAACACCTCCGATAAAAATCGAGCTGAAAAATTCATTTTGATACTTTTTAATAATGATGAGTGACGCAATAATCAATTATTATGCGTACAAGAATATTTAAAGGATTGATTAAATAACGTATATATGGATATGAAATTGCCGTAGACACAACTTTTTCAAGTAACTTTTTGTTGAATTCGATCCAGAAATGCACTTTTTACCAATTTTTTTCAAAAAAAAAGTTGAATTTGACAAACACTGAACGTTAGTGGGTAGCAGTTGGCCGCATCATTTTTAGTTAAATTCAAAGCACAAACAAGTGCCGAAGTTGAACTTCATTGAAACTTTTCGAAAAAAAAGTTTCCGCACTTTGATGGTGACACTGAACATATTTACGTGGACTGTTTAAAAAAAAAAAGGAGAATGTTCAAATTTTCCGAGCTACATACCTACATTCGATTGGCGATTTTTTATTTTTTCATGTTGGTACACTTATCTCGAACATGTGTCCACAGTTTCAGCTGTTTAGTATATTTAGTTTGTTGATGCGAGGCATAAAGGTTAGGAGTGTTTCGGGTGTCTGGCGATTTTCTGCTGTAGAAAAAAAACTGATCGATAATTTGCATCAATATTTGTGGAAAAATTGAATTTATTTCTCAAAAACACTTGAGATGTTGAGAGTGACATACGGTGATTGTTCCCTCAGTCAAAAAAAAATTACGAACCGTACAAGGTTTTCACAGAAGGTCGACAAGATGTAAATGACGAGGCTCGCCATGGACGCCCCAGCACATCAACAACCGATGAAAATGTTGAGCGAAGCGAAGGCAATTGTAATGGAGAATCGTCAAATCACTACTAAAGAATTTGCTGAGGATATCGGCATTTCGATTGGCTTATGTCAACCAATTCTTTCGGAAATTTTTGGCATGAAGCATGTGAAAATTTTTGTCAAATCAAGAAATTCAATATTCAGTGCAAGAGGCACAATACAAACTGTCACTTCAACTATTCTCTACTTCACTGAACCGCCAGCTTTCGACAATGATCCCCTCGAATATTCAAATCAATCTCATCATCTCCACAGAAACATAAAAATTTTACTTGTCATAAAAATATTCCTGGCTATATTTCAAAACATCCGCTATCAGAAACAGAACTCACCAACAATATCAAAACAAACATAAATCAACATAACCCTGATAAGATTATCATGATTTGAAGCTGCCCAAAAAAGAAACTTCATAAAATTTCCATGGTAACGTTCGCTATTTTCTCCCGTTTCCGTGCATCTGTCTACTTGGGTAAAAATAATGTTACAATGCGGGTCCCACGTGAAGTAACACATAAAAATTACTTAATGTCGTTATTAAAATTGATGACCCACATGGTGGAACGGGTTTGATAATCATGCAGTGAAGAACATATGAAGGTTACAAGTCGCAATGGTAATGGTAATCGCATATCGGATTTTTTAATTGGAATACACACATAAAAAACAACAAATTGAATGAGACTTGTTTTGCAAAACACAGGATCTATCTTTCATTAGTACAAAAGGATAATATAACCGGTTTCATGCAGGGTATTGAAGAGAAATGTATAAAAAAATTATGAATACTCTGAACCGTTGCTTGATAAGGATTTTTTCTTAAGGACTAACACAAGCACTACAGAAAAATCCTTGAGGCGCTCTAAGAGCGGTGCCTGTGCGCTGAAGATTGAATTCATTCGTAAAAACGTTCTCATGAAGTATTCCGCATAAACGCAGTTTTTCGAATAAAAGAGTTCTTGAACCGTGAAGTTCCACGTGTAGTGAGTTGAATCTCTAAACGATAGCAGACTATCAAGCTTGCAAGTGTTTTCCAATCAGACGGATGACTCTCTTCTGGATGAAATCCAGCAGCTTCAGGATAAGCTTGGGTGCGGAGCTCCATACATGAGAACAAACTGCAAAGAGGGTCTGATCTGAGCTTTATAAAGCATGAAAAGTTGCTGAGGTGTATACAGTTTTCTGGTTCGGAACAGTGTTCCAAGCTTTTGAGAAGCAGCCTTTCCAATTCCAGCGATATGATTGTGTCAAGACATATTGGTATCCATTTTAACCCCCAACAAACTTATCGAAGTACAAAGCGGAACTGACTGACCTGTCATTATCACCTCCAATCATCTCCTGCTGCTGGTGAAGACGTGCATCCGCAGCTAAGTATGCTGTCGTCAGCAAGCGCAACAGCTCTTGACTCTCCAGGTTTTTTGTATTGCGTTATTTCAAATATGGGACATACAACAGAAGGTCGCCTGTTGATGTTACCGAAGGCAATATTGATCCCACAAGATGTTGAAGCCTTCCAAAATCTACCTGATTTAGCAGATTCAATCAGTCATCCAATAAGTTTTGTCATCACCTACTGTTATATAAATGACATTGTAGAATGGTTTGATATACCAGTAACTGATGAAGTTATCGCATAGCGAAACGCGTTGTAACCGCTGGATTTGAAAATAACAGGATCAATCATTGTGTAATAGTAATAGTGAAAATTTAAAATCATTACCGATGTAATTCAAGTACATCTCTTTCAAATATCAAAATACTTAGCTCAAAATCAATCGTTCTGATGGACATATAAAAATGATAGGACTATGGATCCTTATATTCTGAAAAAAAATATGTAAAAGGTCAATAATAAGAACACCTTTTGACTACCACAGCTTTCTATACCTAATTCGAAAAAAAAATCCATATTGTTTAAAATATAAAAAGTTAAGTCATCAATTTTATACAGTATGAATACAATCACAATTTATTTGACTGTTTAATTTAATTTTGTTAAACCTATAAATAGATGACATTTAGCCTCTCCTGATGAGACTTTGTCCAGGAAATAGAAGCGAAGTGTAATAAAAAAAAACTAAAAAAGCTACAATGATTACAGGTTTTACGAGGCATTTTAATCGACTCCTAACTTATTGATCGGCATTGAAAATCAAGAATTCCTTTCTTTATTCATTCAATTTATGGTGAATTATAAACTCATCAGAGGTTATCCAGAACATAGATAACCAATCTGATTCAATCTAATAATATACCACTCATTCATTAGCGCCAGACATTTATCGATGGGTGATTAACCTTAATCTGCCAAATTGATATATTCAAAACATTATTCCATCTCACCGGGCCATATACCTGTAGAGGGACTTCTTTCTGAAGTAGTAGTTTCTAGCTTCTACAACCACAGGGAGATGAAAAAGTATCAAAAACTGGATTCGTAACAAAAAATTTACCTAAATTTTTGAAATAGTTGAATTGACCAATGAAACATGATGTATGTGATACATACATAATTATTGGAAGGCTCTTACGAATAGAAACACCCCTGTCTATAAAGTCGTGAAATTATTTCAAACTTGCTGACAATTGCATCACGCTTTTAGATGATTGTTGAAAACAGAAATGAATCATGAAGTTGCAAGAATTTTTTTTCAATACACTTTCCTGAGTATATTAAAGACAACAATGAATAGTGATCTTCCCCTTTCTAAAACAAATATCTTATTTTTCTAGATCATAAAATACATACCGAATAATGAATAAAAACCCAATGATCAATGTGTGTGCGTTTCTGGTATTCGTTCATACATTTTTAAAAATCTTTCAGATAAAATTGATGAACAGTGATCCTCTTTTTCCGATTATTATAGGTTGTTATACGTTTTGTAGCTCATAATCGGCCGGAATAATGATCATAATATTCAACAGTCTAATGAAATTTTTTTTGGCTATTTTGAAAACGTTTCAGACTGAGATCATGAAGGTTAGATTTCCATTACAGATTGTCCCATATTTCATGGAAAAATTGATTATTGTTTTTGCGTTTATGGTATGTTTTATATTAAGTATTTCTGAAAATGTTTCTGACAGAAATGATGGACGGTCATCATTTTTCATCACTTTCGATTCCAGGTAACCTATAAAATATGAGACATATTGTTATAAAAAAAAACCACATACACCACCATTTGCATTATGGTCTTCTACTAAGGAAAGGCTGAAAATACCATTAGTTGATAACATGCTGTTTTCGAAAAATATGTGTTCTTTCATCATTCGATTTTCAATTATTAAATCTTATTCAGATACTCATGCATTACTAAGACAAAGTATTAAACTACCGATCATTGAAAAGAAAGGATGAAACTCCATCATTACCGTTCAAAATGTTTGGAAATGTAAGAAGAATACCAGAAAGGTTTTTTCAGGATTTCTTGCGTTACCAAAAACATTATTTCGGCAGTTATTTTAAGCCCCGTGAGATGTGGGTCAACCTGTTATCTAAAGAAAAAGATCACTACTCATCATTTTCGTCAGAAAAGTTTTCAAAAATGGAAAAAATAATACTAGAAAAGCAAAAATGTAGATTCATTATAATCATTATTTCGAAAGGTACCTAAGTAATACAAAATGTAGGTCATTTTTTAATAATAATAATAATAAAAATGATAATAACAATAATTCATTTCCCAAGAGACAATATTGAATTGGAATAGTCACGACTACAAAAAAACATACAAGGTAGGTTTAACAAGTTCACATTAAGAGCTTTGAAATACCAAGACTCACCGTTAAAAATTCGAAACATATAAAAATATTATATATGTGAAATATGAATGAAGATCACGGATCACTATTCAAAAGGACCGCAAAAAATAATAACCTTTGATATAGATATATACGCTGTCTCGTCAAAAGAGGGATTTTCGTTTTTCTCAAAAAACATTTATTAATTCGTCAATTTATATTGAAGTAGTCTCTCTCAAGATATAATACACCTATGCAAGCGTTTATCCAATTCTCGAAGCAGTTGTGATATAGATTTTTGTGTGCCTTTGAGCTCTTAGCGGTACGGCTTTGAGCTCCTTAATCGTCGCAAAACACCATCCTTTCATAGGTATTTTCGATCTTGGAAACAGAAAGAAGTCGCAGGGGAGCAAATCTGGTGAATACGGTGTCTGAGGCATGATTACGCTGTTGTTTTTGGACGAAACTGCAGTAACGTTAATTACAAATAAAAGTGGTAAAAATATAGAAAGTTTCAATTCTCATTTTTCATGTTGAATATTGAAAAAATTAAAACCCTATACTTAACTCACATAATATGAAAAATACCTTTCTTCCACTATTTAAAGCATGAATAAATCTCTGCGGAGAACATTACTGGCGGTAGTTGCAATCTCGTGACCAAAGTAAATGTTGGGTCACGATGGGAGGTCTACTTGCTAATCCATCAGAGCGTTTTTGTTTTCATTTGTCAGTTATCAAGAACTAGCGATCCGCCCCAAAATCATAACTATTGCCAAATCACGCCCCGTGTTGCTCACTGGTAATCTAGATGGGTGAAAGAATTTTTAAAATAATATTTTGGTCTTATTCAAAACAAACAAACATTCAAAACATCGAATCTTCTCTCTCTTTAACTCCAGTTTGGATTCAGATATTATATTCCCAGGACTTGGAAGAAATTGAATGATATCAAACTTTACGTACAGTAAGCAAGGAGGCGGACAATACTGATGGCAAAGTCTTTGAAAACGACTCTAATATCACACAATACAATTACAAACCTGACTGAGCATCATGACTAGTCAAACCGTATAATAGTCCAGTCAAAATGAAAGCAAATAGTGCCAGGCCTAAAATGATTCACATGGAGCTGAAAATTGGTGAACAGGTACAGCTTTTGAATGAACTGTTGTATCGAGTATAACTGTGCATATCAATATTGATAAGCACTATTACGCGACTCGTGAGGTTAGAATGGATTTTGAAACAGCTCATGAGTTACTGAGACATTTGGGGATAAAGGTGAAAAATCAACAAACGAGAAGAATTCCTCGGAATTTATTTCAATTTCAGTGTTTTACTGAAAAAATCGAACATTTTGGTAAAAAGCTGATGTCATTATTGAAACATCAATAGAACAATTCAGTAAAACAAAACAACTGTCGTTGTTGGTGAAAATTTTCATTTTTGAATACTATCTTTATCATATTTCATAATTAGATGCAATATCTGGAACACTATTTAAAATTTTTGAATAACGTGTTATATCTACAAGTCTTCACTACAATTTATTTGCGTTCTTGGCATATATAAGGAACACCAAAAAATTGATTGCATAGTTAAGTACAGATATTTAAGTTTTATAAAAACCACACGAAACAATTACATCTCTCAACATCTGCTTTACACCATCAACGCTGGCTGGGCAATTAACTTGACTTTGAAGACTTGGCTAGAAAATTACCTAATAATATTTTGAGCTTCTTTCTTTCTCCTCCAGAAAACCTTCTGGAGGAGCATGATTGTGATTGCAGCTGTATCTACAAATAGCTGGATTATTTTTTCCTCAACATGTACCGATTGCCAAGGCCATTCTTGCTGTTTCAAAATCTGTTTAAACATCTGTTTTTTCCGTTAATCAGCTGTCGCCCCCATACAAAGTTGAGAAACTTGTGCGAGCTAAGGACTAACGATGTCTTACCTTTTATCGTGTGATTCCTAACAAATGATAAGGATTCTTATTAAATATAGAAAAGAGAAAATAAGTTTTGTCTAAAAAAATGATTTTTATGATATCGACGACGGAATATCCATCAAGGAAAAAAGAAAAAAAAAACGAAGAATATACTGTTAGAGAAACACAATTTTGATGATAAAGTCATTTTACTTTCATCATTATCAATAGTAGGTATATAGGTATCAGGCATAGTTCATTTGCCCGCGAAAAGGCAAATTTTCGATATTTTGCTTCGCGTTGATGATACCGACATAAGTTATTTGAAAGAGTTGTTTAGAAATCGATTTTGATCTAAATATCGAATTTCAACCCAAATTTCGAAATTTGATTTTTTTTTGTAATTTTCATATTCAAGTCCGATTTTCAATTAATGGTTCCCAATAAGAAGGTACAGAATCAATGAAATTAATATATTTATAATGAATATTAGGTTTTTAATTTTTATTCCTACTTTATAACGAATTTATTATTTTCTTAGCGGTGTCACCAACGCGAAGCAAAATATCAAGAATTTGCTCTTTTCGAAGGAACACAGTAGGCTGGGTTTATGGATGTCACTCTGGTTGAGTATTGCGAAAAGTGCAGCCCATGAAGGTCTATGCCTGTACTAGAAATCAAATCTCTGCTTTCAAAAACTACTAAAATACAGTCGTGTCTTCAGCTTAAATGTGTCACACTGTATATTATATAAAATACTTAGGACTCATCTTTTGAAAGGGGATATCTTGGAAAAAGTGGGTCGTAGAAAAAAAGTGAAGGAATAGTTTTTATAGACAATTGCATGATCTACAACTTTCTTTCACATATTTTTAAAATATCACTCACCGTTAACGAGAAAAATGCCAAAATACAAATTTTTTACATTTAACCTCAATTACATTTTGGAGCACCCATTAAATCTATGGTCACTTTCGATATTTTATTTTAAACAGTGTATCCAAGATCTGTATCAATTTTCAGCTCTATGTGAATCATTGTAAATTGAAATGTCTCTTTTGACTGGATTATAACGGCATGCACAACACGTTTAAAAAACAATTTTCTTACACAGACACCTGGTGATGGCTCAATTCCGTAACATAATCCACTGGCAACAAACGAATACGAAACGTCGTCGGCGCAAGTATTTCCCATTCACAGAAATAAATAAACCCGATAGACAGATCTGAACGGACACGATGTCAGAAAAACACATTCATAAATATAAAGCGCAATTACGGCAACATAGACTTCACTTGTTTCAGTTCTGCCGGCGCGATTATTTTATCGAGAACGCGGCGGCCGCGTACAGAATCGAGTGTGCTGTGATGCAGACTGCGCTCGCTCTCTGTCTCTTGCATCCCGTGCACACGGTTAGATAGATTTGCCCTCGATGCATGTGTACATATGGTCTCAAGGACAACTACAATTATATAGGCTGCGCTGCTCTTCTTTCTCTTCTCGCTTCTTACTGGTACAGGCGCGGTGTTCGGCGAGAGGTGGGGCGAGGCTCAACTGGTCAGGATGATTAATTGTTAATCCGTGTTTGGAAATATTGCAGAATTAATCACTTTTACTTTCGTTTGGAGCGGGCGACTTATTTTTTCAATTTTTTCATCAAATTACAGTTTATAACAAATTGAATTAGTTGCACGTCATCGAAAACTGTATAAAATGAATTGTGTTTCACAAAAAGTTTCGGAACAAGCTAATTTATTGTTTTCCACGACAGCGCAGAAGGGTTACAACATGTTCATGAAAAAAAAACTCAATTCAGAGTTTAAACACCGAATTTATCGAAATTTGAGAGATTATATGCTTCTATCTATGAATATTGTTAAATTAGGATTTTGAATTCAGAATGTTATTGTATTTCGACAATAAACTCGAATTTTCTGGATTCTATTTTTGTGATCCTTCTACGCCTTAGTAATTGTTTTACAAATATTCACATCCAAGATTGATATACGTTTACATACGATCAAACCAATTCTCGAAACAGTTTTCCACTCTGGATTTGATTGATACCTCGAAAACACGATTTTAGAAGGCTTCAATAGTTTTTTGAGTGATGGAAATCGCTGTTCATGATTTTTTTACTTGACAGAGAAACAAAAACGTCATTAGGCAGTAAATTTGTCGTTTTTGTATTTGGAATAATAATTTACTTAATGCGACGCTTTACATAGTTTTTATTGATTTCATCAAACACTTCTCTTCGGTTCCCTAATGGAATAGTGGCGGCAAAAAAATCAACAATAATTTTTTTGCAGTACTTCGTGAAAAAATAACTTTCGTGGGTTTGGGTATTCAAATACCCAAACAGTGGATTGTGGATTAGTTTCCGATTCATTCGAATTTTTCGACATTTCATCACAAGTTACAATATTGTATATGGAGTCCTCAAATTGAATATTATGAGCATAGGCCAAATTTAAGTGTGCGGAATCAATCTGATCGTTATCACACCTGAATATTCATTCGAAACCAAATGCGTTGCAGTCGCTGATATAATGAAGAAAACCGTGTTACGAAATGTCGTAGGTCGTTCATATATAATTCAAATCAGGTAATCACAGTGACTTATTATGCTCCACCGAGAATCATGGCATCAAATCGTAGTTGATGACTTGACTCAGATTCAAAATATAAAGTGATGAAAGTCGCCGGAAACATAATTTTACGTCTTTTCATCGCATCTGAAATCAAGCCTCATTAATTATTCTCGATCATGATTTGATGAAATCAGATATGTAGATAAAAAACCTCATTTTATAAGTCAGAGGAAATTCCAAAAGTTAGACGAATAATTTTCAGGATGAAATAGTATGAACTTCTTTCTGAAGTTTTTCTTTGTATGTGATTGAATAAAATGATTCCAATACATAAGTCATACTTACCAAAATTTAATATGGAAAGAATGAAAAACAAATCAGAATTCTTCAAAAAGTTTAGCGAAAGTTTTCAAAATTACTAGTATTCAAGAGTGATGGCACATACCCAAACGAGGAGAAAACAATAAATTCTATCATGTTTTAGTCTAAAACTCGTGACGATATAAACGTGATCGTATTTCAGTCATTTGCCCGTATAAATTAGGTTAGTGAGATTCAATTTTCCGAAACAAATAAATTGGAATGTTTCATCGTATCCTTTGCAAAATAGAAATTTCATTGAGGATTACTACGAGATTTTCGATATTTCAATAATTTCATTTAATTTTAGATCTCCAAAATGGGTGATATATTTTGAAAATCAAATGAAAAAGTAGAATTTGGTAACTCAACAATCCAGTAAATAATAACTGTCATGTTTTTTCTCATAAACCAAAGCCTACTATTCACAAGCAAATAATCTATAGAGATATAGGTATATGACGATATATCAGTAATATGTTTGGAAAGAATAACATTATACGTAATATATAAAAATTTTGTTTGTCAGGCGCTAATAATTCATTAAATCAATAACAAATTAAATGTATCGTTCTGATTAGTTATGTTTGAATCAAATAAAGATTTGACAATAGGAATTTGCAAATCAATACATCACCATCTTGGCGATCTTATTGGGTTCAGTTGAACCTTCGTCAAAAATGAGCGATTCAACTTCAAACCAACACTCATTAAATTATTGGATACCTGATTGAGAACTAATGTGATTCAAATTTTTCAAGTGATGTTCCAAATAGTTAAACGAATTAAAAGTCCTGGCTTAGTGAAGTTGGATATATGGTCATAATATTGCATGAGAAACAACTATTTCGCATAACTTTTAGGAAAATTTGGACAAAAATGACATTTCTGATTGAGAAAAGAACCGATTTTTGACTATTATTGAACGACAGCCAAAATGAGCCTATTATTAAAAAAAGCCGTTGCCGCCCGAAGATTCATAAATGCTTGATATGTGCAGTTCAACCACCACTCCTAATCTTGTTCCACTGATGAGGCTGATGCATGCCGCAACATACATATTAAAGTTCCTGGCCGGCCCTTTTTTCGTTAGTCTGGGTGTCCAAAGGATGTGACTGACAAACAGGAAATTCGCAATTAAATGCAGTTTTTCGAAAAAGTTATATAGGGTTACCGTATGAAGTGAATAATCGGACACACGAATTAGAGTAAACTGGCAACAGTACCAAGTAAAAAAAATACAAGCAGTGTTAATCAGTGAAAAAACAAATATTCCATAGAAATGACTTGCAGTAATACCGCCGTTGACCTGAAATAATTTTATTCGAGTGTCAATTGACATATTTAGAAAAGTGACAATTGATAAATTTGAAAAATGTCAACTGAAAAATCTAAAATTGTCAATTCGCCATTTATGTTTATAAATTTATTTTATTTTTGCAGAGGCAATATTTCGAATTACTCTTTTTTACAAAACTATTTTCGAAAATTATTATACCACAAATGTTTTTTTTTCAAATATTCTAGTGCAAACTTCTCTTCCATAAATTTTTCATGATTGAGGGGAAACGTAATTTTTCTTTCCTGCAATTTTTCGGGAGGGCTTTTTCGTTCAGTTTGTATCTGAAAGTAATTTGCATTGCTTTCTTACATTCTTCGTTCCCACAGTTTTTTCTATAATGGTGGAGAAGTGTTAGCCAAAAAATATTTTCCAAGAAACTTATCCCTTCTAAAAATATACCCATTTCAATTCAAACAAAAATTGTGTTTGAATGTCACTGAACCACTCAAAATCATTGCAGAGAACGATTTCTTTGATTTGAAAGAAATCAACGAAAAATTGTATTAGGATTTTTTTTAAACGAATGGTTTTATAAATATTTGAATAATTCACTTACCAATTAAAACTAATCAATCTAGAATGTTCCAACGTAGTTATAAGGTTTTGATCATTTTAACGTATTTATAATGTTTCAAAGTAGCTACAAGTTTTTACTAAAAAAATCACGTTTATCATAAATTAGTTTTTAATGTCTATACCCGTGCAAGTAGCACACCTGTTAGCAATACAAGAACCGGAAACCCTTCCATGCACAACCAAATCGGTTTTAGTGGAATTCATCCTGCCCTTGTTTATTGTCTGATGTAACGTAATGTCCATCGTATTTTGTATTTTGCCAATAAACATTACTATTATAATTCCGAACAATGGATATCAAAAATTACCTACTTTTTTTTTAATTCGATGAATTACGTTTTTCACTAAAGAAAACTACAAGCATATTCATATTATTGGTATCAAATAAAGTTTTACAAATTTTTTTCATCAAAATTCAATATTTTGAAAACTTTATATCCCCGGAGGAAATTACTTGAAGTGCAGGCCATCTTGCTTTTGAATACCTATTTAAGTTTGTTTCTTTCGTCAATATCATATGGTATTTGTCGTTACATTGCATCTGTTGTATCTGGATTCACTATTTGCTTTTATTTTTTTCCTTTTTGAGAAGTCTTTTCATTCATTCACAATATTCTCATGTTTGTTTTATATAGTTTGCATTGAATACATTCAAAATCTTTCATTAAATTTCCACTTTGGATTTATATACTACTAGTTCTCGTAGAATTTGGAATTAGTTTGTCACATTAAGTTTCGTGAGACCATTTTAAACAAATAGTTACAATATTTTTTTATTAAACTATAACTTCAAAACTGACAAAATTCAATACAATCTTTGAACCCCTATTTTCCTCTTTGGGGGTGAAAATCCCTGATTCCCTATCTTGATGCTTATTTACGCTATACAAAGAACCTACTTGCATATTTCAAGATTCTGGGTTCAGTATTTTCGGATGTACGTTAATAAAAGAGTGGGCAACAGCTAGTAATTAGTATTTTCACTTTAAAAATACAGTAACTAAAAACTATGCCATTTACACTAAGTAATGAATAGCTTCAAGAATCGAATTATGTTACCTATAAAGAAATTTGTAAAACTAACACAACCGTCAACGACGTCTGCCCTCACGCGTTTGCCCGTGTTCGGGTCGCGTTCTCGGCAAAAGCGCTTCATTGCTCAGACCGTCCCTCTACCCTCGCGCATCGTCCTCCGTCGTCTTACAGTAGACGCAACGCGCAATGGCTTACTGCGTTGTGTCAGGTTAATCTTATCGTGATAACTTTTAAACGATTCAATATCAATTTTTAAAAATTATTACATACGATGAAGTTTTGAAAATTTAAAATATGCTTTATTGAATTGCAACAACAAATGTTAAAATATATTTCACTGTAACAAAAATAAATAATTTTCAATTCTTACAATTTAAAGAGATAAAATGAAGATTATTAATTTAGGATGTTTTTCCTAACCTAACCTAACCTAACTTCATTACTGGAATGTTAGATGACGTTAAAGTAGCTAGATTTTGAGATTTTTTTGACAAGCAACTTGTTTATCTCACTTTTTTTTTAATAAAAAGTATCGTATGTTACTTCTAATACCTCCAAGAACATATGTACAAAATTTCATGATGATCGGTTGTTTAGTTTCGCGTGAAACCGTAACAAACAAACTTACATTCGCATTTATAATATTAGTAGGGAAGTAGGGATATATTCAATTTGTTCGATTTCATGTTTGTTGTTGTTCATAAACTTTACTTGCATTTCATACTGATAGTGTGTTTTTTTCAGAATATATTGCATGTTTCGTTTATTGGGTATCTAGTCATCCGTTTACTGGTTTTTATAAATTCTCAGATTTCTGTAACTATATTCAATGTATACTGTTTTTTCGAAATGTTTTCCCTTCAGTGACCACTATTCAATCTATCCTCAGAACCTATTTACCTCAATCGATAGTTGAATTTCTACTTTCTGGCTTTTATTTTGAGAAACAAATAACTATACAGAAGTAACTCAATTCAACACGACCACCATGTATAATGTTGGATATTGAATTACAGAGAATCACAGAGTTTTTGAAAAGGGTATGAAACTCAATTCAAAGTATAATTTGTGTTTATAAATTACGCTCTCCTCCAAAATAATTTTCGAACTCAGACAAAACTGTTTATCAAAATGAGCACGAGGTTGAATGAACTCCATATTGTTCCATCGCCCAGTGTAGATTTTTACTCATCTGTACAGATTATATTGGCGAAATGTATGACACAAATTATCTGGAATAAAAATGACGGATTGCAAATTGATTGCGAAACAATGTAAAAAATGGCGGTACAGCCGACATTTCCGCTGCAATAATTCAACTAAATTAATCATCATATCTCTTTGTTTATTCTAAAGGCAAAATTGATAAAAAAAAATATCATTGAATAAACAAGGACTGGAACAATATTGCTCTTTAGTAATTGACATTGAAAATTGATTCTTTTTGAAATAATTACGAAATCCCTCTGGTGTCATCCGGATACTTTTTTGAAAGATTACCGTAGTACACTCGTTTCCAACGTGAGCTATCTGCGGTCAAACTTATTGAAACCTTCCTGCGGCGGCTTGTCAGAGGCCTCCCTATACATTTTGAGGCTATTCATCGCAATAAATTAAAAGATATAGACAAATAATTATGATTATTTTTTCTAAAAATACTTCGGTATCATTACTTTAACATAAATCTTTAATATAAATACATAATATGCCCGAAAAACACTATCACTCACTACGTAGTACGTACCACACTGTATCCTGCATCAACAAACCTCAAACGCACCGCCCACGAACGAATAACGAAGAAACCATCAACCCGAAA
>WOGO01002853.1:0-15159 GCA_015342085.1 Leptinotarsa defecta | reverse complement strand
TATACAATTTTCATTCGTTTCGTGTTGAGAATATTTGAAATCTGTTTGTATAACCCTGAATATTTAAGAAAGTTTATTGTTATATCATTATTAATTTTCAATTTAGAGTATCATTATAGTAACATTCCCGAAACAATCTCCTTTTTTTTCAGAAGGATGTTATAGAGTTTCCTCATTTTTATTTTTTTAGGATTTTGATAAAAGCTGTGCATGGAAACATTTTCTGTCGCATTGGCTTTCTAAATAGCTTTTCGACTTACTAGTCATCATTCATATCTCAGTCAAATGATATTATCATAGATAGATGTAGCAATGAATATAAATATAGTTCCCTGGAGAAATAATCAATAGTAAAGCGGAATTTTGATTAATTTCACAGAAAGAAAATGCCCACAAATTCTTCAAATGAAAGTAAAAGGAGTTGTACTTGTTTGCAAGCAAGCACGAAAATGTTAGAGCAGTACAAGGCATCAGTGACGTGGACAAAATAAATATTGGAAAAAAAAATATAGAGTAAATTTGGTATCATTAAGAGCATTTTGGCATACTGAAAAAAAGCGATTAGCGAAAGTTTTTCACAGATGCACCGGAACAATACGTATTCATTTTTGAAGATGGTAATCATTTGCGTATCTTTGGCTCTTGTAGAAGACGCAATTTGTCTAACGCCTACATGATATAATTGAGAAATAAAACGTATTGCTTATTACTGTTCAACCACGTAAGATAGTGAGGAATTGATATTTTGCTGTTGTTGATAGTAAGAAAATTACTTGATCATTTGGTGAAGCAGTATTTATCATTGCACTCCCAAAATATAGGAAGAGATCGAGTTATCGTTCAGTATGATAAGGAAAAATTCATCAGTCAAGTGGTTGGCATCAATACATTTAAAGTATGCTCCTTCAAATGGACCATCCTGAGAATCAAATGAAAATGTTGTTTCTAATCAAATACACAACCAATTTGGAGAGTAGTGGCATGACAATAAACCAAATCGAATGACAAGTAGGATGGAAATCAGCAACTCGTGTGATGGTTACGTTGGGGAAAATATTGTAATTCAAGTCTTTTCTAAACATTATTGGTACTTTTTTCATAAACTACACCCCACGATTTGATTTTCACAAACTTTATTTGAAAAATATATCACGACATGTTTTACTAATACAGTAGCTCCATCGATAGTGAGTTGAATACCACAGGATGCCTCTTACGCTAATATTTATATACCACAGGGAACTACAATCGGGACTACCTCCATCAAAGTACCTAAACCTATATAATTCTCATATACCTGAGGTAACTCTTCAATTATGATTACCTGAAGCATATTACCTTACTTTTACATCAATAATAATACTTCCTCGGTCTTTTTTAAGGAAACAAGTTCAATAATGGTGACCTATTCAAATCCAGTTGGTCATTCATTAGAATGCTAGAATTTTTGAGTTTCTTAACTTCCATTGCTTTCAAATGATTCAGTTCCGAACCTTCATTTTCTATATGTGAAATTTCGAACTTCCCATTAAAGATATGATTTTCTTCTAAAAGATGATTTGAATATATTGAACTTGTTTTCTTATTTACATAGCTCATATGATGTTTCTGGATTCGATTCCTAAATGTTCTGCCAGTTTGACAAATATATACCTTAGGATACGCTCCACACTTCAATTTATATACTCCTGTAATTTTTGTAATTACTATGGATCTTCCTCAAGTAACAGGAGAACCAATCAGAAAATTATTGAGAGTATTATTCCAAACAATACCAATTGTACTTTTCATATCCATAAAAAATAGGATTATAAAATATTCAAATAATGAAATTTGATTCGACCTCACAACGTTCACTTGTCGAATGATCTATTTAAAAATTTTATATTCAGATTTCACCTTTCTCGAGATGTTGATGTTGCCTTGGTAACTTTCAAAAGGCTCGATTCTGAAAATGTGATTCAAACACGCAGTGTCGTACTTTAGATGGGCATTTTTCCAATAGCACGCAACTTCAGAAGAAATTATAAATGAAACTTTTCATGAACTACATCTATAAATGATTCAACTCAATTTATCAGATTCCGAAATCCAAGTGAAACCAATTATCAAAATGCATCATTCTTGAATGATCACTCTGATTCAATTTTCTAATGACCGTACCCAGAAACATCGAGAAATTCAATTTCGGAAGTAGTTTTTTGTTCGTTACACCACCAGTTGTTCTGCTTAAACCCCGTTTGACATGAAGAAGTGGCAGAAGTATTCCCGAGAGTATCGCGAGGCGTCCACCACGAAATTTGCGGTAACGCCGTCCGAATCCAGATGACGGCATTTATCAACCTCGGGCGTCGGGCTGGAGAGCCTTTTTGTCTCGTTTTTCCTCAAAATAAGCTCAAATTAAAACAAAATGTTCCACGCACCCGGACAAATAGGATTTACTTTTATCACCGTGAACCAATTACGAAATGTTATTGTGTTCCTTTTTCAACGGTTTATGGGACATGACGAATCTGGAACTTTTATATTCAGTTCAAGAATGAAAAATTCTTGAAGTAGCATGAAAGAAGTGATGCAAAATCGTCTTCCATCAACTAGGATTTTGAGATGAAATTCTCGTGGAATGATAGTGCATATTCATATTTTAGCTTCGGAACTAGTATAATAACAATTATATGTATTTGCCATCACAGATATAATTCAATTGGAAAGGTTTCCCACATATAGGTTTCCCACAATGTGCAAACAAATCCTCAAAAATTGTTGACACAAAAGTTGCTACGAGAGCAACATGTTCGTGATTTGCAAAATTTTGAAAATGTTTTACATTTTCTGGTGTACAACTAATCTGATGTCACAATTAATGTTTCAATTTCCCGATTGAGAATCCTTTGAACAGAAGGAAAAAGCAACAATTGTTGCATTCACTTATAATTTGACACTGACTTTCTCCTCATGACTTTCTCACAAACCACAAGAGTTATTGGCGATAGTGCATAATAATACAAGTTTAATCTTAAGTTTTAATAAAAATCACTGGTAGTGAAACGATATTAAAATGTATATTAGAAATGAATTTGAGTTGATAATAGCCAGATTATGTTCACTGATTGAGAAAATTTCAAGAGGTTAGTGATTTCATTTTCATAAAAATTATTTCGAAAGGTCATTTGATAATTTCACACGCGGGATATTCTGATGAAAATCGTTCCACTGTGAGGTGAATTTTGCAAAATTCATATTCTTTCATCAAATTCGCGTCAACCTCATGCTTAACACAACAATGATGAATCACAATCATTTCACATAATATACAAGTACTTCAACTAAATGAAATTATGGGATTTGTAAGCTTTTCCTAGAAGTAACGTGATTTGTTGTGGATTGTACTGAAGAATCCTACCCTTATGGTAATCAGAACCTTCTTTCATAATATGTGCCCTTGATTTTATGTTCGTGATTTATTCGGGTGTGTCCCAAATACAGGCGTCGATTAGCACTTTTGTGTGACTGTTTTTTGTTACGAGTAACCATTAGATAGAGTAACCATTAGATAGAATATTATTTCCAATAGTACGTGCTTTAGATTGATAGACTTGCCATTCATCATGCATGTATTTGAGAAATGTTTCAATATCAAATGTATTCAATTGAAATTCACTGTTGCCAAGTTGTTTCTCAGTGTGTCCAGCTGATCTTTCACCCGTAGTTCTATGGATTGTTCTGAAAACATTTTCTGAAGGGAAAGGATGGAACTTAGGAAGTCGGTCAGGATTGAGATTAGTGCTTCATATATTCCGCTGTAAATGATTGTTTATGATAGGATATTGATTCTGAAACATGTAGAGCCTACTCCACCGGAGAATTCGAAGCAATGGTAAAGATTCCTGTATCCAGTTTCAAAGATTTTATTATATTATTGGAGTTGATTTTATCACACTGACGTCATGTTGGTAGATCGGTTGGGTTTATAAACGTCGTAAAACTTATTTGACGCCTTCTTCTTGTTCCTTCATGTTTGATTCATTCGTTCTGACCAATTTTGGAAATGGCCCACGTCAGGAAGAAATTTCGACTGATAATATGATCGAACTGTTTTCAAGAAAAATATCATATAGTCGAAAAGCTAATAGATGATATTGTTGTTTTATCAAGTTTGAATGGGATATCTACATGGTACGGAACATATACAACCTAGGAGAAATAAATAATTTGAATAACATTTCGTCTTCTTACTATTATATGCATATTCAGTTTGTGTATCGCAGCATGACCTGGTTTGCGCGAAGCTAAGCTGATCATGTGTAGCATATTTTTGGAATCAGAGAACGTGTATGAATGCTGCTGGAATGCCATTGGTGAAAGCATAAGTTGAATTTCTGACACTCTGCGTCAAAAACATGTCAGTGAAGATATATGGTAAAACACACTCTATACAGAATTTCGAGAGCAAAGAAGGAATTTTATATGAAAAAACTGTCGCTTCATAGTCACTTGTAGACAAATATAAAGAAGATGATTCAGATAAACAAAATTCAAATGAACCCCTGTAGAGAAATGCATAGGTACGAAAATCAAAAAAATATCCTACCTTTCTGAAGATTTGGTTGCACTCTCTTCTTTCAACTCATTACTCACCAACTTTGTCAGCTAGGCCCTTCATAAGTGAAAATTCATAACGATGTTATTGGTAAAGTCGAATTCTTGACTCACATCTAGGATATACTACTTGCCAAGCAGCAGAGAAGGTTTACGTACCTGAAACAAAAAACAGTAGATATTAGTCGAGAGTAAAAATTACATTTCAAAAATTCCGCTGGATATTCGTTTTCAATCAATTCGTTATCATTTCTCTACTGAATGGCCTGAACTTTTCTCTTATTTTGTCTTAAAAATGTGGTATTTATTGACTAAAAAACGATTCCGATTTCCAAGAAAGTATTTCATTTGCCGTACATAGTTTTTTGTTGAAACTTCTTGAAATTTCAATTTCATTTCATTGATATTGTATTTTTATATTGTATATATTGTATTTCTTCCTGACGTTTCGCGCCAGCGAAACGTCAGGAAGAAATTCCAAAAATCCACGGCTTTCAAACTCGAAAAGCAACGACACAGAAAATAATGTCACTTGTTCGGTTTTTCAAGGACAAAACACGAGTACTATAGGAAAATCTCTAAGGCACTCTAAGAGCGGTGCCTATGCGAAAGTAGCGATTCACATTGTATTTGAATCGCTGGAGATTAAATCCATTTGGACACACGTTCTACGAAATTTTATTCGACATAAACGCCGTTCTCCAAATGAAAGAGTTCTTGAACAGTGAAGTTCGAGGTGTACTATGTGGAACTTCAAAACGATAAACAGCCACAGTCCGTCGCGTATTTCTGAGATATACCGCTTTTGGTGGAATCAAATGTGTCAAGTCACTTGAATACCTTTCGTGAAACTATCTATGTATAGGAGAGAGACAAATCTTTGATGTTCCAGACTATCAAGGCTGCAAGTGATGTTCGTGTCTCCAATCAGGTGGAGGTCCATACATGAGAGCATTACTTCAAAAAAAGTGTGATCTGAGCATTATAAACCATTAAAAGTTGCTGAGGTGTGTACAGTTTCTTGGTTCGGAACAATGTTCCAAGCAGCTTTTACAATTCCAGCAACATGATTGTGCCAAGATATATTGGTGTCCATTTGAACCCCCAACAAACCCAACAACAAACGAAGCAGAAAGTGGAATTGTCTGTCCTGACATTATTATATCCGGTTCAGAGATATTTTTCTTTTTAGAGAAAATCGATGCCCAGGTTTTTGTGGCATTGAATTGAACCTGGTTACTTTTACCCCAATTTTAAATCACATTTAGATTCTCATTAAGATATGCGACCTCTTGCTGCCGATGAAGATATGTATTCGCAGCCGATGGCCTGGAATTCAAATAAAATTACGAGACAATATATTGGATTCTTGGTTTTTTCCGATAAGTCGTTGATATACAATAAAAGGAGGGTTGAAGACAATACGGATCCCTGATGAAGGAAATATTCAGAGGTATCCATCGGCGGCCACTTGCAGAGAACGTTATCTAAGGAAGCTGGAGAGCCATACATAAAAATGACCCACTATTTTTTTTGTAAAAATTCATATTGAATATAGGATGTATCCTATATTGAATAGTAATTGAAATAATTATGGAAAGAAATATAATCGAATACCAAAAATATTTAGGTTTATTTCTATTCATGGAAAAAATATCATGGGAAGACAAAAAATATCGGCAACTGTTCAACATCTCCTTCTATCATATCGATTTCTGATCTTCATTCATGAAAATATCCATTTTGATCTGTTTCATTCTCTTTCGTTCAACACGTCTATCAGAAGTCCATGATGACAATAATTTGAATAAGTCTGCTAGCCTCTGATCCCTTTTGGCTTTATCGAGTGCCAGGCAAAGTCAGCATTTTGGTTGTTCGAAACACAAGGGAATATTTAGCCAGCGGTGTTTCCAAAAATATATTTTCGGGAATTAAACATCTGAATTTCAAAAGGAATCGGGTGCAATACAAGTGATAGTTTTTGTTGTACTTTTGGGTATGGAGAAGAAGTAGTTCGGTTTCAGAAAAGGAAAGTCAACGATGTAAGTAATCTAATTCGTAACGGAAGGTAGACCTTCAACAATATAAAATGGTCATTGATTGGTCTTGTTCCTAAAACAATTGTAATGGATTATGTGGAAAAAAATAACATTTGACAGAAAAATGTAAGTTGGATGGTGAAGAGAAAAGTTATAGAAGATGTGTGAACAAGATCTTCAATCGTCGATTTTGATACGTCAACTATCAGTTTTAATGCGTCACTTGTTAGTTCTGGTGCTTGATTTCTTCCTCAAAATGTAACAAAATTGGTAAAAACGTGATGTTGTGGGTCAAAAATTCACAACGAACTTTCCCATGAATTGTAGCAGAATCACCCTGTATTTCGAATAGGTAGTACTGATTTATTTTGTTTAACTATTTCAAATTCATAGACAATCAAGTTCGCTATGAAATCATTGCTGAATGAGTCATATATCTGAAAGGCGCTTATTATCAGTGTTCGGTCTCAAAATCTCACTATCGAAATTATTATGTTCCTCAAGTGAATCTTAATTTTTTAGTATTCAGCCTAGAGTTGTGAGCTCTGAAATTTGTAAAACAAAACAGACTGTTTTATGACATTATTTATATTTTATGTATTGTTAACTAATCTTGTTTAAGTTATTTAATTTTTCATTATTCATAATCGAGGTTTCCCAGTTGGTTGGTTGGCTGCTACTTGTGTTCGATTGATCACGTGAAAGTTCTTTCACATACATCCTACATAACATCACAAGTTTCTTTGTGCTCATGTGACAATTTTTCTTTATCGGATATAAATCACATTCTATTCACATTCCCAACTTCGAACTCTACCGGCTGAATTTCTTAAATGGTTTGCTTTCCTCGAATATTTTGTTTGACTAACATGACTAACAATTTTAATTAAATATAAAATATCAATATAAAACGTAGTAACTCAATTTATTTCGAAATTTCTCTGGCAAAATAAACTCCGCTTTGATGCCAGGGGTGGTTTCTATTTTTTTTTGTTTTGTTCAGGGCTTTTCATCTCTATTACAAAGAAGAGGTCTTATTGTCGATATAAATAATTTGGGTTGTTGTTCTGGAGATCTGTGTATCCTAGGATTTCCTGTTTATAATAGCCAGGTTCACCACGTTCCAATACTTTTATTGCTCACACAAATAATCGTTCGCGCGAAATAAAATCGGACATTATGTCATTAGGAGAAAAAAACCACGACAGGAAAATTTATGAATAATTTCATAAGGGCCATGAAGTTCCAATATTTGGATAAGTAATATTGAAAATAATATGTCATAAGAAAAATTATATGGAAATGGATATTTCCAACTCTTTTTTCTGGTTCGAAATCATATTATTTTATTCATTTTAGGAATTTTGTCGTAACAACGGAGTAATACTGGAAGTAAATGACGGTATATAGTAGACAATGGAAGTCCGAACTGGTGAAATTCATCACGAAACATTGTCAATCACCTTCAAACAAATGACATTGAATAGCTATCATATTGACATAGCGTAATACCCAAGTAAAATAATGCATCTGCAGGCGCATTATCACGTCTACCACTCTCTGATACAAAAGCATCACCTTTGGACTACCTAAAAGAATCTTCTTAGACTACGCCACCTTTCTATCACGAAGAAAATGTTGCAGTCAGAAACATCAGGTGATGCTATTCCCATCAGAGTTATAAGATGCATACAACCCCATTGGCCTGATAAAAGACAACATCCTAACGAAATGCTTCGATACTTCGAGACACGAAAGCACTTCGACATGAGGTATTGCTGACGATTCATGATGAATATTCTTGTATGTCTTGCAGTCTAATGCACGTTTACATGTGTACTGGCCGAACGTAAACAATGACATCGTAAGTTACGTTGAAACATGTACTTCCTGTCAATATTCTGAACAAAATGATCAAAAACTTTCATTGTATCCCTGGAGTGCTCCTTCGAAACCATGGTCGCGAGTGCATATATAATTTAGTGGACCTTCCAAAGGAAAAATTTGGCTAATCATAGTAGATGCTTATACATGCCGGCTCATAATCTTTCCGATGAAGAACATCACCCCGTTATCAACAAAAAATATTCTTCGTGAAGTGTTTTCCAGATCAGGTTATCCGAATGTGTCGGATAATGGTCCTGAAATGCAGAAGAGTTCGGATTATTTTGCAAGTCTTACGGTATTACACATATTCGATAAACACTGTATCACCCCAAAGCAAATGGACTTGCAGAAAGAGCAGTGAATACTTTCTAAGATCGCATATCGGCTAGTGGACAAGAGAAAAATCAAGATGAACGTTTGAAAAGTTTTTTGCTGACTCATCGTAATACTATACAACGCCAACGTTCTACCGGCAGAGCTCCAAGCGAATTGATGATTGGACGACATTTACGTACTCTGTTCGACCAATTGAAACCTGACTTATTCCGAAATATGGATAAGGCTGTCCTTGATCAGAAACGAATTAATGACCGTAGTTCAAAAGACTTGATAGTTCATTCTGATCAGACAGTCTGAGTGAATAATCCACTAGGTGGATATCGTTGAGGTAAATGGAACGCCAAAAATAAAGCATAGAGACCAATTAAGACGTCGTTTAAATCAATTTAATCAAGTGGAACAAAAACAGGAACAAAAATTCTGAAAAACCTTTTATGACATGTGTTTCTAATGCATTGCAAGATAAAGATTTCACTAAAGAAAACATGACACAACCTGTGAATATAGAGATGCAAGCAAATGATGACTTCATTCAAGGAGAACAGACTATCTTTCAGGAGGCTAGAAGAAACCCGTCACGGAACCGAAAACTGCTCGTTATCGTTCCTTGTTTTGTTTTTGGTAGGGAGAAATGTGGTATTATGTTTCATAGGTTTTGAATTCAGTTTTGAACGGAACAGTTCTGATTCTATGTAGCATTCATCATTACAATTAATAAACACATCGACTTCCAGTATAGTAAGTGATTATTACAATCAGCTCATCCATCAGGCCTCAATCTATGGAATGTATTGTACGTCGATGTCCCGAGACTTGGCTTTTAATCAGTGACAAACGCAGATGACTTTATTGTGACGGTAAAAAATAAAAACAATGCCAACGAAGCAAAGCACAGGCAAAGATGTAACATTTTAGGTAGCAGGAGACATAGTCATAAGATATACCAAATATCTCGATGTTTAGATCCATAGTTTTTCTCCTCGGTAGACCTTCAGAGTTTCAACTTCACATACTTGTCCCCCTTTACGTGGTTATCTGAACCACCCCGGCCTAGATATCAGTGTGGGGAAAAGGGTCATTCACTTTAAATTTTCACCATAATTGTAACATATTGGTTGACAGAAAGTAGATCTATTCAATAGTCGAATGATAATGTCCCTATTTGTTTTCTAATACTGAGGAGTTCAATATGGTAGCAAATAATAACTAACTCATTGTAAAAGTGTCTTAGAACAATAACACTCACTAATATTGATTCTTTATTGCTATAGTGTGTACTATTATTTGTCCATATTCAGTTAACAAAAATACATTGCATGGTTTGTTCACTCGACAGCATGCAACGTGTAATTGTCTGTGTGAAAAGTATGGTGTGCTCAAATCCAAGCCACAAACGGACATTGTTTGGCCTTGGGACTTAATAATAGTCTGCGTGAATGCCAATTTAATTGAAAATTACACACGTTTGAAATGAATTGGAACATGTAGCTATAATAGATATTCATGGTATCACTATATTCCCACCTCGAAAGTTGCTGTTGCTGGGCTTCGACAACATTTTTCATTAATTTTTTCAAAGACAGATCGTCTGCTGTAGCATAGCCGTGGTGGGTTCAAATTAAGGATCGATTCAACCATCAATTGTAAATTATGCAATAGCATACCTGACAAACCCAATGATTTCAAAAAACTCTGTTGGATAATTCACACCTTCGGTGGCATCCACGCTCGATGGATAAACAATAATAGTGACCGAAAACTGTATAGGGGGTGAGAGAAGGCTTATTGTGTGAGAGAGACAGGAGATCTGTTTCATTCTCATCCTCACTCCTTTCTGTTTACCTGGGTAGACGCCTGGCAGTTGAATGATAGAAGGGTGGATATTGAGGGTTATATGTATTTTCCAATGCTACATCATGAAAAAATTAAAACAAATAATTTGTAAAAAAAAATAAAAAAAAGTTTGGGATGGAGCACACTTATCACTTAGGGGTAGGTATGTAAAATAGAAAGAGCTATCGAATATACATATGAAATTTCATAAAAATTTGTCAAGCCGTTTCTGAGGAGTATGTCAACACATGACATGAAAATTATACCTATAGAGAATGAATAATGAATTGAAGAAAGTTTGAAATGTTCTCAAGAAATATGATATATAGGACGAATAATGATGAAATATGTTTTGAATATCATTTGAAGCACAAATGAATTCATATATAACCTTCCATATCGAACATCTAATTTTGAATCGTTGAGATGATAACAATATCTGCAGGAACATAATTATTCAATAGTACTCTCATCCATTCACATATGTTCTTCAAGAATCACCATTTTAAATTTTTTTCCAATGCAATGTTCACCTGCATAGTACCGTTATTATTATTCAAATAGCGATTAGAGAAATTTCATTCATATCAGTTAAGTTTCAGCTTGGGTTTCCTTCATATGGTCACGTAATGTTTTAGAAAATGTTGTCACTCTTAAAGAAATGATTACTTGAGTTTTAACCACTACGACCAACTCTCATTCCCTTTCATCTCCGCCGATGTGACAGGCACGTATTATGTAAATCGGTGATGGGTTAACAACAAGTCTTGTGTCAGACTTTTTATGTACGAGGCAGAGATGAGGATGAAACGTGAAATGAGCATGCATAGTAACGTCGATGCGATGATGATACATGGACGTCAACTTTCATGCTTCGCGTCGTTCACGAGATCCAAGGTGACAGGATGGTATTTCGGAATATAGTAGGAGTCATGCTCTCTTATATTAGAATTTTATAGAAAAAAAGTTGCGTAGAATATTATCAATATGACATTTTAAACATATAGACTGTGAATACGGTGTTAGTTGTATAAGTTCATGTAAAAGATGAATAGTGAGTAGTTTGTAAGGGTTAAACTTTTTTTTTCTATTTTTTAAAGGACACAACATAAGCACTACAGAACAATCCTTAAGGCGATCAAGATCGGTGTTTGTGTGAAAGTAGCGATTCATGTTGAATTTGCATCGCTGGACATTAAATTCATTACGAAAAACGTTCTCAGGGAGTTTATTCCACATACACACAGTTCTCCAAATGGGAGAGTTCTGAAGCAGTGAAGTTCGAGGTGTACTAAGTCGAACCTCAAAACGTTGAGCAACCACATTTCGTCACGAATTTTTGATATGTACCGCTCTTGGTGGAATCAAATGTGCCAAGTCACTTGAACACTCCCCATGAAAGTATCTATGGACGACAGACAAACCAACTTTTCTTTGATGTTCCAGACTATCAAGGTTGCTAGTGATGTTCGCGTCTCCAATTAGACGGATGGCTTCTGGATGAAATCCAGCAGCTTCAGGGTATGCCTAGGGACGAAGCTTCATACATAAAACAGTACTCTTGAGCACAACTGTTAGTTCTTGTAGATCATCAACGACCATAAGGATGGTGGGTCGACGTCGTCGAAGAGAAGTGTCAAAAAGACCTCAATATACTCCTGAAGGGAGAACAATGGAATGACGTAACTTCTTCAGCAACCCTGTTAGTGTTTTGTGGATTGTCAATGACCAGAAGGTCGACGAAGTGCCAAAGTACCTTAATATAAACAATATGTGATACCTTTGGGAGGTGGATGATAATACTCAGAAACAGTATAAGGGTCCAAGTGGTTCGATGAAGGCCAGCCTAGCCACGCCTCGACAACGTGATAATCGGTTTGTTGTGATGCATTTCGTAGTTTATTGGAAACAATTTGACCTTTGGGGTGGCAATTTGTTCACATAATTGCTAACTTCCTTGCATTTTACTGATAATGAACGATGCTTTTCAATTTGATTTCAATTTGATATCGGAAAACAAGTTGAACTTTGAAGTCGCAGTTCACATAATCTATAACTTTGTGCATCTTACTGATAATAAACAACGGAATGAGCAAATTTTTGAGGTTTTGATTTGAATAATTATATGAACAGAGTAGAAAATTAAGGTACCCAATCCATCAATATTTTTTATTGATTCGTGAGTATTGAAAAATTTATTTCGAAAATTCCGTGGCGTTGTCAAAAAGGTCAGATTTTTGAGGATTTCATGTAACATTATTTTTTGAATGTAATAGTTGATCTACAAACTGGACAAATATGCGTGCTTGGAATCACACGTTAAAAGGTAAGACCTCGTTGATCTTTAGCTCGCACAAGTTTCGACTACTAAGCGTTGACATTCGTAGGGTTGCGACAGCTGATTAACGGAATTTTTTTTAACAGATAGAACAATCAATCCAACATACGTAATGTTAACATGGTATGAACAATAACATTTCTCGTTTTAAATGAATTTTTGGACTAGTAATTGAAGTACAGATATTTTTGTTCCCTGTAGGATGTTGTCTCCCTTTATTTTAAGATAACCGAACTAACTTTTTTTATTGAAAAACGTACAATCAGTGGGTCATCTTCAATCTTTCAATGTGACATTTTGGACATACAACTATATCAGTTCTACCTGTATTGATGACACCAGCAGCAGCAAGTTTGTCTTTCGGAAATTATGCCGATTATGAAATGTTTCAAATCTATCTTCAAAACTTTCGAAATTTTTCGTATGTACTTCGACTTCCATTCTTATCATTTTGATATCAACTGACAATGTCAAGAAATTATATTAGCCTCTCGTAATTATCTAATAATGTAAATATATTTCGTTCTAATGACCTGAATGACCTGCAGCTGTTGAGGATATCACTAAACGTAATCTGTCGCAGAGTTCATCTAATATGATCTATTTTGTTGTTATTCACCTCCATAAACATAAAAGTACTATACTAATAGGTCGATGATTACCACATTCTTTTGGTCTGAATTGGACTATCTGAACACCAACAACATGTGGTTTCAACAGGATGCTACTACGTACCAGACAGCTCATGCCACATTGGATATCCTGGATAAGTGATTTGAGGGCATGGTCATCTCACGTAAAGGCGATATGAACTGGCCACCGAGATCGACCGATTTCACCCTGTTCAGACTTTTTCTAGTGGGGATTTTCTGAAGTTGCAGGTGTATGTGAATAATAAGCCACAAACTACAGCGGTCCTCAGAGCCAACATAACCCACGCCATCGGTCAAATTCAGCCTGATTTATGCGGCAGAGTCCTGGGAAATTGGAGTTTTCGGATGCGCTTCACCAAAAGAAGTCGTGGCGGAAATGTGAAACACCCGATACAATCCACGATAATTTCAATAGAAGAAGAGAAATGAATTGGGGTTTATACTAAAGCAGGTACACATTGATGAAGTTTTAATTTTTTTTTCAACGGCTCACCTCAAATTTCGTTTTTCTACCATTTATTGAATTTTCACGTCATTTCCTCCTGCATTCCAAATAACTACAGGATTGAAACAGAGCACCAAAAAAAATTTGAATCGCCAATGTGTTGAAGTTCAGAGAAAATATTAATGTTCAGAAATATAATGAAAGAGATTTCATCTGTGTTCCTACAGAACACAAAAAAGTTCAATGGTTTTCAGAAAATTGTTTCAATAATGCATTTGTGCAAATTCGAGACAAGATGAATTACAAGTTACCGATTCAATTATTTTCATTTCGCAATATTTCTATAATTTTATCATATTGTATTGATTTTTTTTAGGTATTTTCATTTGGAGGACACAATTTCTGTCAGTGTAGGGTCATTTGATAGGAGGATTGGTTGAGTTATATTTTTCGTTTCAATCAACCCTCATAGTTTATACTTTCAGGAACTAGGGATTGACGTGTCTAAGAGAGCCCGTACACGAGCCACATTTTGCGGTCGGATCGACCACACAATTGCAGTCGCGTTCCAGCGAACTCAAGCAGCACATAAGAAATACAGTACTACATGTACACGGGCGTTCACAAAAGTTAAAACGGGCGTCTGCAGTCAACTTGCTGCTGATCTCCGCCGAGATCTCATCGCGGCATTCGCTATACAATAACCACAAACTTGCAGTCGACCCAACCGCGTACACCGTCGTGTAATTATTCTCATATTGATCTCACAGCGTTCAATTTTTGATTTCAAATTTCTAATTAATTAATGAAAAGAACTAATGGACATTCTGAAGTAATTAAAAAAAATGTTATTTGTCTTGCCAGAGTTTATTGAATAAAATATTAAAATTTTCTTCCTGTTGTCGCGCAGCCAGAAGTGGATGTACCCAAAACAATCGTACCTTCCTACATCTTCTTCTTCTCCTTAAAATAAGAAGTAGTAGTGCTCCTTCGAAATCCATTTTGAAACTGGCACTAAACTCTGAC
>WOGO01002852.1:0-18614 GCA_015342085.1 Leptinotarsa defecta | reverse complement strand
TATGTACACTCCGAGTACACTAGCGTAACCTAACCATTCTGATCATCATCGATAATGACTATTTCAGGATCCGGAGAATCAGCTATCACAATGATTTCTGGGGGGTCGGCGAATTGCTTTTGTTCATCCAAATACGGTTCCATAAGGTCAGGGCTGGGTGATTCCCGAAAGATCGGAAAAAATTCATTCATTACACCAAAGTCAGCGTTCGGGTCATTTGGATCATCAAATAGACCATATTCGTCAGTGTCGAATTCAAATCCACGGTCCTCGTCTAAATCAATTGTGGTATCTGAATACCCATCAAAGTTGTTGTCCACACCCGTTGAATTGATAATATCAACTTGTGTGGACAATTTCAACTTCAACTGAATTCTCAGAAGGAACGAAATGCGGTTAACTCGTGGAATCGGCTTCTTTCACAACCGGTGTTACTTGATTCATGATGAGGGAACAAGTGGTCAGTTACTTGCAGAGTGCAGCTGAAAACCTCCAATCATTCGACATTGACATTGAATGACATCACAAGTCCTTGGGATATTTGTGTCATATGACCTCGATGTATGGACACAACTTTGCGTGTCTTATGACCTTGTATTATGATCACGTCATATAATCCCAGACATGGAATTTTGAACCTCCAATCATTCGACTTTAACATTGAATGACGTCACAAGTCGTTGAGATATTTATATAAATCTTATGAAATATCATATACCTTCTGACATGGAGTTTTGACCCTGACGATTGACTTTTTGAAGTGCATTTTTTTTCATGTAATAATAATAACTTTATTCAGAATAAAAGAAGAATGAATGAAACTCAGAGCCCACATGATTGCTCTGAATAAGAATAAAATAATACAGATATGAGAATAATATAGAAAATATTATGATACACGAATAATAGAATGCAAATGTAGAGGGAAAGATAAAAAAATATTACAAGAGATGTAAGATATAATTTTCATGTATCTTTTCCAATTCCCGAATTTTAGAAGAAAGTTTTTTCATGTGAGCGCGTCTCTCTCGTTGAGCTGCAGCCATTTGTCCACATTCCACTTTGAGGAGAGAGACTTGCTCTTCCAGATCAACGAGTTTTCCCCTCTTCGCTATATATTCCATTTCAATTTCATTGTAAACGTGATATACTCTGAAAATTTGTCTCTCCTGGATCTCATAAATGAAAACCAAACGTCCGATTTTTCGGGGTCAATCGATGGGGGCGGTGTAGATCCTGGACTAAAATCATCGTATTCAGGATTGACCACTTCAACCTGTGGAATAAATGGATGTGATGAACTAACATCTTGTTGCGTTTGTGTAATGGTAATTACCTGTTGGACTGATGTAAAAGGTCCTGCTAGGGACTTTATTCCTATACAATTCTTTTATGAATAAATGACAATCATAACCACTTAAATTATGAAAAATGATAGGTATGAAATTTGGTATTTTGAAATTTAAATTACATTTCGAGTGAGCGGCATGTGATCTTTTCTTTCCTGTGACATGACAATGATCTCTAACTTTGACTTCACCATCAATAAATGCTTTATTACATATACCACAAGTTCTGGCTGCAGCAAACTGTTCTTCTTCTTCGACAGTTTGTGTATCCATTGGTTTAGGGTATCTGAGATGATTTTCATGTATCTCTTTCAAATCATCTTCAATGCTACTCACGAATTTCTGAGCAGCATCTACACCCCTATATGTAACAAATTTTGACAATTCATCATTATATGAACACTTTATCAACTCAGAATATTTTCCAACAGTTCATTTTTCGAAACCAATTTCTGAGCTAATATATACACGAAATGAAAGAGTAGTGAAATAAAAAACAAGTAAAAATAAAACGATTGAACGAAAAATATAAAGAAATAAAAATGAAAATAAAAATAAAGAGTTAAGAGATTCCAAGCCACGTTAGTAAGTGAAATATTAATATAGAGGGTAACATTTAATTAACTGATAATATTTTGGGCAAAGATGGTTCCAAATGAATTTAGTTATAAAAAAATACGTTTGCGACCATTACTTCCTTGGAAAAAGTTGTTCATACTGATGGATACCATAGGTAATTCTCCAAAATATGATCAGCTAATCAAATATTACCTTTATACATAGGTATACAGATAAATACGTAATGTAGGTTAATATATACATACCTTAATGGCAAAAACAATTTTGCAGCACTCAAAAATTCTATTTGCATTAATTTTTTTCTCCAATTCTGGTTGAATATTCATTAGAATATAATCGTAGGTTTCAATACTCATTGTTGTATACTCAAAAAATTTTTCAGGATATAATCTATATTTCTTGTACTTTTTGTGGAATTCTCCATCTATATCCCGATTCGTATTCAAATCATCACAATCTTTTCCAAATATTAGGTCTTGAACCAAAAAACTATTACTTTCTAAGCAATATCGAGACAATTTCGATAAAAACATTTCGCTGTCGGACTACTGGTCGCGGCGGCGAACGTGACTGCCCGTGGCCTGCAAACGGTGCCTGCGCGAAAGTAGGAGGGAAAGACGGGTCTGGACCTCCTCCCAAGGGTATACCCCCCAGATCCACAATACTGACTGTGACATTGATTCCTTTTCTGTTCTCCTCCTATGAGTTGACCTTGAGTTGCGTGTAACATAATGAGCTGGAACCCCTTTTTTTCTCTACGCCCATGACTTGGCATTGAGTTGCGTGTGACTCCATGACCGTGAACCCCTTTTTACTCTACGCCTATGATTTAGGCTTTAGTTGCGTTATTGCATGTCACATAACCTTGAAAAAATCCTAACCGATTTCGAGCTATGAAATGAATGACGACACTCTTTGTCCTTGATACATAACGTTGAATTTGAGCGACTTTGAATGATTATCCTTGATATATTAACTTAAGTTTGAGTGATATCTAATGAAATGTTATAGATTTACCTCGGATTTGAGTGGGGGGTTGTGCACATATAACATGTGTGTTTCTTTTTTGTCCATATTCTCATCATAATCGTATTTATATAATACCACACGAAACATTCATTTATGGAAAACAAATTAAATCGAAATGGGCAAATGAAAAAAGTATTTTTAAATTAAGGTTCATTGATAATATCAAATTTATGAGTGCATCTCTTCAAGAGTTGGGCGATAATTTAGATGAGAAACACTTTGTGGAAATGAGAAAACATTTTCCGGAAAATGATAAATTTCAATTTATGAGACAGAAAAGTGTTTTTCCATACAGTTTCATCGACTCTTTAGATAAAATGAATTATTCAAGTATACCATTAAAGGCGGACTTTTTTGACAAACTGAATGAAAGACATATTTCTGCTAATGATTATGAAAGAGTGAAGCAGGTATGGAAAACATTCAATTGTCATGATTTGAGTGAATATTCTGACATATACTTAAAATCAGATGTTCTCTTACTGTGTGATATTTTNAAGACATGGTGCATTTTTTTCAAAATGGTATACGTGGCAGTGTTAGTCAATGTTCGGAGATACAGCACATTTCAAATAATTCCTTCCAAATTATAATCCTAATGAAGCTTCATCATTTATCATGTAATTGGATGCAACAAATCTGTATGGTCATAGCATGTCTCAATCATTACCTTTTGGCGGGTTCACGTGGTTGACCTCCGATGAAATAATCCACAAGGAAACATTCTTGAAGTTGATATTCATTACCCCGTTGAGTTGCATGATTTACATTCAGACTTACCATTTTTGGTTGAAAGTATCACACCACCTGGGTCAAAGTCTAAAATAGCCAAACTTATACCTAATTTGAATGATAAATATATCGTTCATTACAGAAATTAGAAACAGGCGCTTCGTAATGGTTTAATCCTGATTAGGACCCATAGAGTTCTCAGATTCGTTCAGTCACAATGGTTGAAAAAATATATCGATTTAAGTACTAATCAGAGAAATGGAGCCACCAATGAGTTTGAGAAGAATTACTTCAAATTAATTATGGGAAAACTTTGGAAAATGTTCGTGCTTCTCTTCTTTATACTGATACAGATTCTTTGATTTTGAAAATAATGAGAATGTTGATAAATTTGGCACTTGGATAATAAGTTCCATGTGCCAGTTAAGAAGTCGGTGATTAGAAATATGAAAGATGAACTTCCTAATGATCCTATAATCAGGTTTCATGGAACTGGTTCAAAAAGCATATCACATCCAAAGTGTGTCGAATGAAATTAAAAGGACTAAATGTGTCAAAAAATCCGTGATTGAAAATCAAATTTCAATTGATGATTACATTAGGATTGTTGAAGCAGGCGGAACAATATTGCAAAAGATGAAAGTATTCAGAAGTGATTTACATGATATTCATACGTTGATGTGCAATAAAGTCGCACTGTCGCATAACGATGATAAAAAATTCATTATTCCGAATACTACCAAAACATTACCTTGGGGTCATTCCGATATTGAATTTCATCAAACAAGCTCCCAACAGAATCTGAGAATTCTCTAGGAAGTAATGAAAGATGCCAACAATACCGTCGATGAAAACCTAGATCTCCTTATTGCATTATTGGAAGAGCAATCGAGTAATTGAATATTACACATCTAATTTTTGCATTTAACAATTTGGAAAATTCATACTTGACCAAAGAATCGATCAAACCGTTTGTGGTGACACTATAAATTAGAATTAAGATTTCATTTTCATAAGTGTCTGAGTCACAATTAGTTTAGCGCGAGTATATGATTTACAAAAAATTCAATGATTATATTTTATTCCGAAACTGACAATTGTGCGTATTCGGCATTTTTATCAAAGGGATGCGAGAAGTTGTTTGGTTATTTGGAGAAAAAAGATTTTATGATTATATGCCCCTGATGTCTAGATATTTTCATTCTTTTATTGAAGGGATGCAAAACGTTGTTTGGTTTATTTTGGAGAAAAAATATTATATGATTATATGGTCCTGTAGTCTAGACAATCTCATTATTTTATGGAAGGAATGCAAGAGGTTGTTTGGTTATTTGAAGAAAAACTTTCGAGTAGAAAACCCCGACCGTGAAATCAAAAAGTACATTAACTCATTCAGAAATCCATTAGCACGTTCAGAAGTGCATTGGCATATTCGAGGTAGAAAATCTCGAAAAATCTATTAGAACATTCGGGAAGTTTCATAGGGTGATAGATGATGAAATTCTAACAATCTTGTGATTATATGACCCTGCACTCTGGACAAATGTAAAGTCTTAAATTAGTTTCTACCGACCATTTTTAATTTTGTATCGTTGGGACAAATCATATAACTCGAATTCAACCCCCACCAGAAAGGGCTGACCTTTCCAAACACTAGAACAGACGCTCATCAGAAGGGACAGCACGTCATCTCGATGTAATTAGAAGTGTTCAGTTTTTGATTTTCTACAAGTTTTTTTTGTATAATTCAGTGTTCATATAAATTTATCTGTTCCGAAAGTATTTTTTTTTGTGTAAATCAAATGATGTTTATGAAAGTTACCGAAAGAGAGTTTTTATTTATACGTAATATAACCTAGAATATTCTGAACAAAATTTGAAGTTTTAAAAGGAACTTGAGATATGATGATGTTATATGGAATTCTTTTTTAAAATTGATTCCTTCCTTTTGTATAATTCAGTGGTCATATAAAATTATCTGCTTTTTCTGAAAGATTCCCACTTTTTTGTGACAAAGACAAGACAAAAACTTGTTTGTTAATTATATTTAATCATATTATATTGTCTATTATTTTTTTTATGATTTCAGAACCATGTCTTTGTTGAAAGATGCGTTATTAAAACCATCAAGCTCTGTGAACCGATCACAAAAGAGTGAAGTGCAGCTCAGGAATGTAGTTGTCCACCAGAACGTGATCATTCAAGAAGGCGGGGAGATACCACAACCGGCGATGACTTCCATTCAGCAGATGGCAAGTGCTAAATCATTTTTAAATGGATTCTATCCAAACTACGTGGAGTTGAATGACAATCCTTCCAACTTTGATAATGTGATGGCGACTTACACCCGAATCTCGATAAGCTACTTCCGAACTTATCACAATCTGTTGTGACTAATATATAGAGATGAACGAAACGTATTCGAAGAATATGGTATCTCCACATAGTTCAATCAATCAGAACAGTTCGGATCAGAGACGTAAAAGAAAAAATTCTGAGAGCGAAGAAAAGATAATGGAGAAGGCGAAGAAGTCTAAAAAGTCTAGCTCGAAGTCGCCATCTAGAAGGAGGCACAATATGAAACATGAAAAAAGGGATGAAGACAAATCGATAAAAGTGAGAGAGATGAAGTCATAGCAGGTCCTTCTACATCAGTCCAACAGGTAATTATCATTACTCAAACGCGACAAGATGTTGGTTCATCACATCCATTTACTCCACAGGTTCAAGTGATCAATCCTGAATACGAGGATGTTAGTCCAGGATCTACATCGCCCCCACCGCTTGACCCCGAAAAATCAAACGATTGGTTTTCATTTAAGAGATTCAGGAGAGACAAATTTTTAGAGATATATCACGTTTACAATGAAATTGAAACGGAATTTATAGGGAAGAGGGGAAAATTTGTTGAACTGGAAGAGCTTTTCTTTCTACTTAAAGTGGAGTGTGAATAAATGGCTGCAGCTCAACGAGATCTGCTCACATGAAAAAACTTTCTCCTAAAATTTGGGAATTGGAAAACTTCAGCAAGGAGATACATGAAAGTTCCATCTTACATCTCTTGTAATATTTTTTATCTTTCTCTCTACATTTGCATTCTGTTATTCGTGTATCATAATATTTTTTCTATATTATTCTTATACCTGTATTATTTTATTCTTATCCAGAGCAATCATGTAGGCCAAGGGTCTTCAACGTACGGCCCGCGGCAGCATCCTTGGCGGCCCGGCATTACTTTACTCAAAATGAGGTTCATATGTATATAAATTGTTTTTATGTATTTATTTCTATTATATAATTCAAAAATATATGTTATTTTATTTATTTCATGCATCAGATAGGTTAAATAAAACGCGTGTAGTCCAAAACTGATTTCCGCGCTCGCGCTTGGCAGGTAGGGGCTCACGGTGCGGTGTGCGGGTGGAGGAAGTCGCCGAAACGATGTGGCGCGCGCGGCAAGCAATGTCAGTCAGGTTTGCATCTCACAGAACTTCGGACGCGTTTATCTCATTCGCTCGTTCAGTGCGTTAAAACAAGTTGTAACTTGATTTAGTAATATCAAATTATTGTGATGGCAGCAAGTTCAAGTAGAAAACGCAAGGTCGTTGATGAACACAGAGTTTTTCAAGATAAATGAACGAATTTATATCTTTTCGTCTGTGTCGGGGAAAAACCCATTTGCCTCGTATGTAATGAATCAGTTTCTGTGGTGAAAGAATACAATATCAAGCGTCATTATGAGTCAAAACATTCTAGTAAGTTTGCACATCTTCAAGGACAATTACGAATTGATAAGGTGGAGACTCTGAAGAAACAACTTAAAAAACAACAGAATTCTTTTCACAAACAAAATGAAGATAGTGAAGCAAGTGTAAGAGTTAGCTACATAATTTCGGAGAAAATTGCTAAGAAGTCAAAACCATTTACCGACGGTGAATTCATAAAAGAATGTATGGAGGCCGCAGCAGAAGTTTTATGTCCCTCGCAAAAGCAACTTTTTTCCAAAATAAGTCTCTCCGGCGTTACAGTCGCAAGGAGGGTAGAAGAATTGGCTAATGATATCGAACGATCATTAAAGGAACGCGTGTCGCAATTTGTTTACTACTCCATTGCACTCGACGAAAGTACCGACATAACTGACACCGCTCAACTGGCAGTGTTCATTCGCGGCATTGACGTTAATTTTGTCGTTACCGAAGAAATGGCTGCTCTTTTTCCTATGAAAGGCAGTACAAGAGGATGTGATGTGTTGGAATCGTTCAATTCCGTCATAGATAGATATGGACTCAAATTATCAAATTTGGCTGGAATTTGCACAGACGGCGCACCATCTATGGTTGGAAAAAACAAAGGACTTGTTGCTTTAATAAAGAAAAATAATCCCAATGTCTCTTTAATACAGTACCACTGTATCATACATCAAGAGAATTTAAGTGCTAAGTCAGTTAATATTCAAGACGTTATGAGTGTTGTGGTAAAAACCGTTAACTTCATCAAATCTCGAGGTCTTAACCACAGGCAATTTCAGGAGTTTTTAAAAGAACAAGACGCCGAATATGGTGACATTACCTATTTCTGTGATGTTCGTTGGCTTAGCAGAGGAAAAATGTTAAAAAGGGTGTTCGATTTGCGAAAAGAAATTGCAGCATTTATGCTTAATAAGGATAAAGCTATTCCACAGTTTGGTGATGAAGCATGGCTAAGTGATTTTGGATTTCTTGTTGATATAACAGCACATTTCAATGATTTGAATAAGAAATTGCAAGGAAAAGATAATATGGTTCATGAACTATTTGACGCTTTAAAAGCGTTTGAAGCGAAGTTGGAGTTGTGGATCAATCAGTTGAAAAATAATATGACCACGCATTTTCCACATTTATCGTCATGTCGAATTCTCAACATGGACAAATATATTACCGCGCTGCTGGATCTGAAAACACAATTCGAGTCGCGTTTTACCGATTTCCGAAAACATGAAAAAAGCTTGAATTTGTTTGCTCGCCCATTCAATGTTTCTGTCGAAGATGTCCCTGATGATGTTCAGATGGAGTTGATAGAATTACAATGCAACTCTTCTTTGAAAGACAAATTCAACTTAGGATTGTTCGAGTTCTATTCAAAATACATCACTACTACACATTTTCCTAAGATAAGAGACCATGCACTGAAAATGACATCTCTGTTTGGTACCACATACCTGTGCGAGCAGTTATTTTCTCGGATGAAAAACGTTAAGTCGAAGACAAGGAGTAGAATCACCGATATTCACCTTGAAAACAGTTTGAGGATTTCAACGACCACCATAGGGACTGATATTGATAAGCTAGTTAAGAATAAACAATGTCAAACGTCTCATTGATTTCAATTTCAATTACTTTTAGTACTGTAAAATTAAATAATAAATATTATTTTTAGTTTTTATTTCAACATTCTTACTGGAACTTAAAAAAAGCAGATGAAACCGCGGAGCGCAGCTAGTAATAAAAAGTTTTTGTTTTATTGCGGCCCACCAAACAAATATCAAAGTATAGTTGGCCCTTGGCTTCATAAACGTTGAAGACCCTTGGTCTAAGGGTTTGCAAGTTGACTCTGTGTACACTGATTTCTTCAAAGCTTTTGACAAAGTTAATCATAAGCTTTTAATTCATAGACTCTGTTTACATGGCGTTGATGGGCAAATATTTCCGTCGTTCAACTAGGCAGATACAAACGTTTTACGTTTCTCTTCAGATTAAATTATTCATATAACAGCTTTATTCCCAGAACTCTTCGATTTTCAAATCTTCAATATATCAGTTCCCGCTTTGAAAACCTTATTCTTCACCTAGCCATCTAATACACTCTTGTGTTGTTGTATTGTGTCTAGTTTAACTTGCCTGTATATTAGTTCATATAGTTATACATTTAAATTTTTTTTGAATATTCTACTTATCTTACTTTGAAATTGTATTATTCTTATAATTTACTTTCTATAATTACAATGGGCTTGTCCGTGTATATGAATAAATAAATAAGATGTAGTTATTGTGATTTTTATTCAATTTTTTTAATTTCCACAACATAAATGTATGGAATATTTTTCAATAAAACATCAATTAGGAATTTATTTCTCCCTCTTTTATATTTATGTAAGAAATTTTCAATTAAAAATAAATTTGAATGGAAATATAATTTAAGTATATTCCTTAACGGTTCTATAACCACACGGACAGATAAGTGTTATTTAATTAATTGATACTTAATTGAAAATAGATACCTAAAATAATTATTATATATAATTGATTAGTTGATAACAAATTAAAATTATTATTAATTACGTATTTATGAACGATTAATAAATTGCATATAGTGTGTTTTTGTCCGGGACTACCGCTTGCTCTAACCGCGCGCTTTCCGGCCTCTACTTCGAAAAGTATTCAACGTATAAAAAAAATATTTGAAAAAAAAATTGTAGGGAATTTAATCCTCTAGAATTTGATGATAAAACAAGATATTTGGTAAAAATGTGCAAAAAATCGATTTTTGTGACCTTTGACCTTAGAATATTACTGGAAATATTGAAAAAATTCAATTTTTTATTCATTCATGAACGATCAAAAATGTTACAAAAATAAAAACAAATGAAGTATTGTTTTTTTTAATATTTCAATTGAGTTGTTTTCTCATTGATGAAAGATACACAATGCTTTTTGAAATTTTTCATTCTTATTGTTCAAAAAATTGTTGTAAACGATTGCATTGTTTAGGAAATCATTGTTTGTTTGGAATCTGATAATCAAATGAGGATTCAAAAAAGTTATTATCTTTTTTTGTATGAATCGCATTTATTGATGTTAATTAATGTTGATTATTTTTATCAGAAAATATCAATAGTGAAGAGACATTTTTTGAATAATCATATACATTACTATTTTATAATCTGGAAAAGTATAATTTTTTCAATTTGTTTTTTTTATAATTTATTATAAATGAATAAATTTTTGCCCTTCATTATTTTTCCAACACTGAAAAATCAAATAAAATGCTAGTTATTGAAGAAGCCGCTCTTATTCTTGTTTTCGACAGTTTGTTTCATCTCTTGTTCTAAGCATCACGATTTTTGATAACATCACGATGACAGATGAATGAAATGAATCGAGTAAAACTTTGTACTGAAGTTTTCATAGAAGTAAGTCGCAAAATTTCAATATATGTTTACTATATAATTGTTGTGGTATTTATTACTTTTAAATGAGCATTCAAAATCTAGTTACTTGTATTCTTCAGCACCACTCAATTCGTGACTGACTGAAATGACATATCACTACAGGTAATAAACTTAATAACTTACAAACAATACAATTCAAGAACTATATTACATTTCTTGAGAATGTGGTGTTTACAAAAAAAGAGATAAAATTAAATCATACACAGTATTCAGAATAAACTGAAAGAATTCATTCATTCAGAACAACGTTTCCTTATTAGAATCATTAAATTTTAAAGAAGACCTGGATGTTTAACTTGATTTTCATACGTAACTTTTATAATTTTGAGTTACCAGATCTCTAAGAAGTTTGAGTAGAAATGAATGTAAAATTTCAGTAACGTTATTCTAATTGCAAGTTTGCGGTTTCCATCAACAGTCACAGTTTTATTCCTAAAGATGGTTATGGTTATTTTCATTATGGTTACTTCACAGCTTCATTTTTTTCTCTCATTTTTGAATTTATATATCGATGATTTTGAACCTCGCGTTACCTCTTCGCATTTCAGAATATCTATCGTAGTCGCAGACGAAACGTCAGACACAGATGAGCTGTTTTTTTGGCGGGTTTCGCTCCATGTTCCGTGTTTTCATCTTCCCAATGATTATTTTCACAACGTTTCGGCCAAGTCTCATTTGCCATCTTCTGGTGATGCCTGGAGTTTCACAACTAGACTGCCTAGTATAGATGAGACTCATCGTTCAAGAATATCACCGGTTTTATCCAAATATATTTTAAATGAGCTTCTTGATGAATGCATTCCAAAATTATATTTTCACATTCCTTACATCAAGCGTTTTGATTTTAGCGATACCTGAATATGGCAAATAAGACTTGGTCGAAACGTGAAAAACGTGAAAATAATCATTGTGAGGATGAAAAACACAGAACACAGAGCGAAACTCTAAAAACAGCTCATCTGTATCTGACGTTTCGCCTGTGATTGCGATAGATACTCTGAAATGCGCAGAGGTAACGGGAGTTTCAAAATCATTGATAATTGATATATAAATTCAGGAATGGGAGAAAAATATGAAGCTGTGAAATAACCATAACCAAAATAACCATAATCATGAGAAAGAAAGTTTTTGGCTTTCTACTACTCCATCTTGAGTAATAGAAAGCCAAAAACTTTCTTTCCCAAAAGTTAATCACTCCTAAAAATATAACCCCTTCAATTCAAACCATAATCATTTTTAGGAAAAAACCTGTGACTCTTGATGGTGAACATTCAGGTCTCCATTTTTAAAATTAATGTTTTTTATGGTATAGTATACAGTATTATTTTCTATAAAAATGCCAGCATTCTCCAACATTATGAAGATCAGAACAGATGCGTAACATTCTATACAATGTTAATATAAAAACTTAACCGAAATATAACTGACAACTTTCTCCTGAAATACTCCAGCGATAGTCGTGAAAAATGAAAAATAAATAAATTACCAGGATTTATTACAAACGCGTTGTGTAAATCGTTACAACTCTTTTTACAAATCGCTGTCACTGTAGGAAACAGAGAAGCTGCCGAATACGTGATAATACGTTTATTACAGACTTTTTAACACACTACGACATTTTGACATGAACATGTGGGAACCGAGTAATGTGTATTTTCGTGGAATGGAAGGAACACGCCACTTACTTTCTCAGATCAAATATAAATATTCCGTTAATTGAATTTTCGTGAAAACTTCATTGACTTAATAGGTAAAATTGGAACTTATTACATCCAGAAAGTGGTATCACTCACTGATTGATATTATATTGTTAGCAACCTAGATTCCATGTACAATACTTAACGATTACTAGAATAAAATGTAGTTGCCCGCAATTTTGAAACATTCCACTCTTTGCTAGAGTAATTCTACAATTTTGAACAAAAGTTGTAGAAGCCGCCATCTTGGTGATGTAATGGGGTTTAATAATAATGATGCAGTTCTGTTGCGAGCAGTGCTTGTTTTGGATTTATTCCATGCCAGACGATTGCAGTTCAACTTCATAGCAAAAAAGCAACATATAAATTGAATAAAAATCAGGTTAGACAAGGAAATTTTTTTTCGAATTTGTAATATAACATTTCAAACAAATTATATTATACTTCTTCATTGATACATTAAAAATAGAAAAAAATCAAGGAAAGAAAGAAGAAAGTGAAAATATCAAAAACATTTTTTGAAAAACTATTGTTTAAGAAATACAATTTCTATGTTCGGAAATTAACACAGCTATTATTGTGACGCAATAGATTTTTTTGTAGTATATTTTTTTGAGTAGTGGAGTGAATAATCATTTTCAAGTACCTGTTCTATAGGTATACACAATCTATTAAAATTAAAAAACGTAAGTAGTATTTATTTCAAACGTTCAATGTTCTTGTATGATTTGATAAAACAAATTTCAATAAACTTTTGATAGTTGTATGTATACGGTGAATAACAAAAATATGGAACACTCGCACAATTGATGGTTTTTTGATCACCCAAAATTGGTTTTACTTTTGCATTTTACTTTTTTCCTATGAGAGGTGCTGAATGAGACCTATATCTCAGAATATTTTGCCGGACAGAAAAACAACTTCCACACACCCTTACTTGTTTTAAAAATAAAATTCACCATCACCAATTTTTTGCATAATTACATTACAATGAAAGGTGCTAATTGAGACCTGTCTCAAAATATTTTGACGAGCAGAAAAACGACCCCCACATACCCTTGTATGCTTTTAAAATAAAATTCAATAACTCCATCTGGATAATCGTGGATGGGGATTTTTTAACATAATTACATTACTATGAAAGGTGCTGAATAAGACCTATGTCTCAGAATATTTGGCCGGCAAGAAAAACTATCCCCAGACACCCTTATATGCTTTAAAAATAAAATTCAATAATTCCATGAAAATATTCGTGGACGGGTATTTTTTTGCATAATTACATACTATGAGAGGTGCTGAATGAGACCTATATCTCAGAATATTTTGCCGGGCAGAAATACAACCCCCACGCATCCTGTCATCGGGAACAATACAATGGTCAAAGACAATTTACGGGGACTCTCGCCCTTTTCGAGTTATACGAGGAAAACAAAAAATGTTGTTTTTCTTTTTTCTCGAATGAAATTATTGTTATTTCGGAGAATATCAAAAAATGGAAAATGAAATTGTTAATGTATTCGAAGTGTACTATGACGATGTAAAAAATAAAAAAAATTCAAAAGCGTTGAGATACTTAATAAGAAGCTGATTTGAATGAAAATATTTCAAAAACACCGAACATGAATGTAACTCCCGATAGTGATCATGTTGATTTTTCTTATTTAAATAGACCAGAGGTTGAAATTATTTATGTATTACCGTGTGTTTCGGTCAATTTGAACAATGTGAACTGGAAGAGGCCTACTTATAGTATTTTCCAAGTTAACGAGGGGCAGTTCTCTTTACCAAAACAAGACTCATTGCCACTCATTACCAATTCTTTATTAATAATAAAATTAGATTCGTGAATAATACTTGTTCACTCTAACTTAAAATTTATAGATATTTAATGAAAAGTGATATATTTTCAAAATATTTCACTGCTTGCAAAATAATGAAGTTGAAGTATATTAGCTTGTCTCTAAACTTCAATCATTTGAATGAAATTTCACAACAGATGCATATCAACCAAAGTAAATGCAAGTAGTTCATTGCTGGACCACAATAATAATAATTTTTTCACTGTCACTTTGATGAGCGAACAAACTGATTTGAAGTAGTATTATCACTCAACTGTCAGTTCTCTATTTATCTGTATTTTGTTCGTTGTGGCACGCTGCCCCATTCTCCTAATTCAATGTGGGCCATATACATTTTTTCTGTCACTGGGACTAGCCAACAAAGTAGTCAGGTATTTTCATTCAGATATCAGTGCTCTATTCAAATGTATTTTTACATTGCGGGACGTGCTCATCTTTCCTAGTTTACTGGTGAGCCACACATATGTATTTTTTTGTCACAGTTGAACAAAATAAACTTGGGGTGCACTTCAACTCAGCTGTCAACACCTTTTCAAGCTGTTTTTTCTAACCACCTCTATTTACTTATTATGAAACTCAACGATCCATAACTTATTCCTGTTTGCTAATCGCAAAATATGATCGATAAACAAATAATTATATTACCTGAAAACCGAATGTTGTCGTCACGAGTACATTTCAGAAATATGGCAACAATATATGCTAATTCTGTTCTATTCCATACCAATAGTCTCTACGTCAGAAAGTGTGGCTGAAAAATTGTGGGTAACTTCACATCAATTGAAGATCATTTTTCATGAAAAGTGTTATATTATCTTCAGTTTTTCATGCTATATCAATATCTTCACTGATTTCACTTCCATTCAACGGTTACAATTTCTTTTTTACTGAATAAATACACGTCCGAAGAAGCCATTGTATGACGAAACACGTGCTGCGTTTTTGTAAAACTGTTTAGTGAAAATCTCTTAGGTGTTTTTTGAATATATTGGCTATAGATTTTCATCAAGTATCGGCCAATTTCATTGTACCTATATCTTAAGAAATCCCCTGCGTGTTTTTTTGGCTATTTGTTATTTCAAACTTATTAAATCATTTTTGTATCAAGATGGAGAAGTAGAAGCCAAAAACTTTTTTTCCCATATAATTCTCAATATATAATTTATCATATTGTCGATACGGCATGTCGAGTGCACCAGTCGGTACATACATATTTTATTATACTTTTGCAGTTGAGTCATCACTAAACGACTGGCATCAGTTGCAGCCCAAATCTCTCATCTAGGCAACTTTATCGAGTGCTGAGTATATTAAATGATTCATTCAAATTACTTTCCAACAATAATTTAATAATTTATTTCTCATTTCATATCTTTTTTCGTGTAAGGAATCGCACTTTAAAAGGTAAGACTTTCAAGTGAAAACGTTCGTACTGGCGGAAGGTAGAGAACAGAGCCCAACTTACTTTTTTTATGTTCAAATTTTTCAGGATATTGAAATCGTTTCCATTTATGAAAATTTGAACAATCACCAATAATTTGTTCACGGTTCACAATGATACAGTTTTCCTTGTTTCACCCTGTCTTCTTTCAATGAAAGTCCCAACTTTCTGCAAGCTCGAAATACTATCTACTAATCATATGATATTTTCCCAAACTGTCGTTTTATGAACGTAGAACGTTTGAAAATGTGTCGCGCTATCATACAAACGAAATCATGAGTCTTTTTGAAGTCTTGGTATATTTCTCACTTATCTTAGATGAAAAAGTGTAAGTCCGCAAATAATGTGCAAATGAGACGAAAATAAGCAATAATGAAGTGCATTTCCACCAACTCGGACCATTTTTAACATTGATGGTGCGCGTTTTTATTGCGCAATCAGATTGTTGGGCTGTTGCCAGAATTCGAAAGCAGCGTGCTCTTATCTGTTGCCTACTATCTAGTGACATATGTGACGGGAATAAGCTATTTGTCCAAGAAACATGAAAATTCAGCGGCAAACGAGAATGCAGCATCGTTACATGTGGCGGAGACAGACTTATTCTAGTAGGCGTTTGTATTTGCACTATCGACGCGTCGTTTAATATGTCAGAAAGCATGGTGTTTGTGGACCACAGGATTCATTATCAGATCGAAAAATTCAAAAACCTGTGAATTTAATGAGATTCGATAACACTATTTTTTTCTTTGAGATATTCGAACCTTTTTAATTAATACATTATCAGTTTCACTAGGTTTTTCAGTACTGACGAACGCCAATAATACCTCTGAATGCTATAGATCGGATGGCCCAAACGGAGACGAAGGTTCTTTGCGGTTTTCATCAGCAAAAATTTTTAGAATAGACAAATGGTGGATATTAAGAAATATTCATTTTTCTGTGACTATGGAAAAAATCAATTATGTGACAATTGAAACATTCTATGTTTTTTACCACTTTTATTTGTAACTATCGTTACTACAGTTTCGTCCTATATAGACATTTTCAAACTATTTTCGAAATATTTTGAATGTTTTCTTCAGGTTGCTTTTTCAATAATATTACTCCACTTTATTTTTCTTATAAATATGAATGAAATTATAGAATAATCGTGTTAGTTGGGACTAATATAGGATATATATGGGTGGAAGGTTTTTTCAGAAAAACAGTCAAATCATATACATTGTTATTGAAGGTTGCAGACTGTGAGTTGAACCATTAACATGAACTTTGTGAATCATTCGTAACAGGAATATTTTGAATATTTGTATTTGTATTTTTACATTTTCAATGTACGTGAAGTTTACACGAACCTTGACTTTTTCAATTTACTTATATCAGACGTTTGACGAAGTTGTACCCATTCTCTTAAATATAATCAACAATTCGTGAGGAAAAACAACTTTCTTGGAGTTTTCCGATCAAACTTCATCAATAATAACTGATATTTATTATTTGTGTATTTAATTCGTTAAATGTCTTCTAAATGTCTTGTACGATAAAATAATTTTTCATGAAATGTTTATGAATTACTTACACAGATAATTGTATGAAAATGTAGGTTGAAAACTATAACCCAAGCATTTATCATATAATACCAGACAGCGCTAAATCTAAATCAGTGGTAGATTCTAGCGATGACTAAATGTCACATATTTACATTTGCGAAAAAAGTGTTGATACCTGAAATGCCAATAAGAAAAAAAAGAAATGAAAAAGATTTCAAACCAAGCTACTTCACGACGTTTTGATTGTTAAAACCCTGTGGTCATAGGGTGATAACTGGCCTATCTCCTGATACTTTTCACTTCACCCCACTCCACCATCTCTCTTCGCAGTTTGTGGTTCACTACAACGCAGGCTGCATTTCCGCTTAATTAGAGATTTCCATATGGTGTATATGCGCTCAAATGGTTTCCGAAAATCCAATTCTTGGAGTTGCTTTCTGCGTTTCATTACTTTATTTTTGTTAGGCAGCTACAGATGGTGTACCTGGATAATGTTGTACTTATAGCCAATTCTTTTCGATCTCTCCGACAGTTCTCTGACGTAACGAAGAGATAGCGCTGGAAGTGTCGACTTCTCTTCTTTTCACCATTTTGCTGAAGGGTCTGTCCTACATTTATCATTATTATAAAGCATAAATGCGATATCAATACCATTGGGATGGCCACTTTCTCCGGCTATAGTATGGATTGGTGAAACGCTGGCTATTGAAGAAGCCTACAGAAAGACCGGAATAAGGTTGAGATACATTGACGTCGTTCATAGTATGCAACCATAGAAACATTTACTTTCACTTCCATAAAATTTACCTAATTACTTGTACGATAGTTTTTATATCCAATCAAAACAAACTACAAAAATATGCATCACACACTGAATGCTCTGTTTGAAAATTTTCAATAGGTTTATTGTAACTGAAATAATCGAGAGGAGGAGAAGCAATATGAAATGTAGTTTTTTCGTCTGATTTTCTATCGGACTGACTAACCTTATGTTCTGACGAATCCCTGTTGCATTTTGAAATAACGACATTCTGAATGATATTAATTTTGGGATGGAGGAGCATTTCTTTAAGGCCATTCCTGTTTCTTCTCACCATTTTGACAATTCTATAACAGGTCTTCAGATAATTTTGATTATAAAGATATAGGGCAGCTTTTTTCATTGCATCGGATC
>WOGO01002851.1:0-11526 GCA_015342085.1 Leptinotarsa defecta | reverse complement strand
TCGCCGTTAGATTTCTTTCTGTGGGGTCATTTGAAAAGCAGAATTGACTGTACTCCTCCTGCATCAATCGAAGATTTACGGCAACGAATTACAAATGAATTTCGCCAAATCACCCCAGAAGAGAACGTTTCCAGCAGAATCTCTATTATTGCTTGGAAGCTGGAGGTGCCCATTTTGAGCATATGCTAACATGAGAATAAAGTAACTTCAATTCTGAATTCAATATGGTTCATCCAAATTAAAAAAATGTACACCGTTGTTTAGAGAATTCCAAAATTTTTCAAACGATGTGCGCCTCTCCCCCGGTTTCCTATTGAAATTCTAAGGATTGTTCACCCCTTTGCTACGGGGTTGAAGTGGCGACGCTGTGAAGGGGGAAAAACTGTCACCCTCCCTATAAAAATCGACCTGTCTGAGCGTTTTTTTAGTATTTGCAAGATTAGTACCCAAAACCTCCATGTCAAGTTTTCGATGGCCCACCCTCTATAGAATCACAACCTTGTTTACGTTTTGATGCAACAATACTCAGTTCAGTGCCTACTATTATGAAATAATGGTGGAGTAATGCGATTTTATTGAATCTGTAATTTTTCTAGGTGCATTTCTATATCAACTTCTGAAGACTAACCTAAAACCCGTGAGAAATTTTGAAACAGAAAGCTTCATTTGGATTCCATAGCCGCTTTCTGTCATTATCTATCCTCTCCATGAGCTTTTATGGATTTAAAAATATTCAAGCACTTTTTCAGCAAAATGGTCACGTTCCTGTGTAGCTGTCCCTTTTTCCACGAGAGTAAATTCGTCATCGTTTCAATTTTCAGTTAGTTCGACACGGACCCATTATAAAGAACAAAGAGAAGCGTGCGAAAGGACCAATTAGGTAGGGAACTGTGGTAATTCCATTTGGATTATGCGGACAAATTTACAGATTCTCTCCGCTACGAAATTGGATCCTCTGACATTGTTTCGGGTTTCACTCCGTTTTCCTGGAATATATAATGTACTTGGTCCTTGGAGATTATTATTTTAACGAGTGAGACAGATTGGAACAATCTTCGCTAGTTATTTTTATCAACAGCCATCTGTTGCCTTGATAATTACAATTTTTGCCTGCAGGATATACAAGGACAGTTCAAAATTTTGGTGAATGTTCAAATTTCGCGGGATACGTATATTCAACTAGCGATTTTGTTTTTTTTATGTTGGTCCACTCATCTCGAACATATCTTCACAATTTCAGCTGTTTAGTATGTTTTCTTTACCGGTGAGAGGCATAAAAATTTGCGGGTTCGGCAATTTTCTGCTATCGAAAAAGTGAATCAAAGAATTTGTATCGAATTCTGTGTGGAAAATGGGAATACGTGCTCAGAATTTTGGGCATGATGCGTGTGGCAGGGAAGTCCTTTCGAAAATTGCTGAATTTTGACCACAATAAAAATTGTGAAATCAATTTCAACAAATAAACTATATACAAATGTGTGTAGATCATGCAAATAAGTGACATTCAGATACATTCTGGAAGAGAAAGCACTGTCCTCTCTCATATAAACATTGAATTACACGAAAGAATGTACCCAAAACAATCGTCGTGAATGAACGAAAAGTAGAACGAATGAAAGAACTAATCAACTGATCGACCGACCAACCGACTGACTGACTTGACTGACTGACCGACCAACTGACTCACTACTGACTGAATCATCAACTAACTGACTCAGTGACTAACTCATCGACCAAATGACTTACCGGTTGACTGACTCGGTAAATGACTCACTGACTGACTGAATCAATAACTGGATGACTCACCGATTGACCAACTATCTGACTCACTGCCTGACTGACTCACTGACCGACTGACTTATCGACTGACTTGCCGACTGACTGACTCACCCGCCGACTCGTTGACTGATTCATCATCACTGACAGACTGGCTTTCCGATTGACTCACCGACTGACTGACTCTCCGACCCACCAACTGATTGACTCATTCACTTACTGACCCACTGACCCACCGACTGAATCATTGACCAACAGCCTGACTCACTCACTCACTGACTGACTAAATTACTGACTGAATTACTCACTGAGTGACTGACTCATCAACTCACTGAGTAACTGACTCACTGACTGACTGGCTCATCAAAGGAGTATCGAAAGAGACGGTAGAATTTAACATATTAACGAAGACATTGATTCTCAATTCAAATTTTGGAATCACATTCATAAAAAGCATTGTTGATATGAAACTGAAGAGAACCAATTTCAAAAATATTTTTTGAGAAAAAAGTTACCAGAAGTTTCCACTGACTGACTCACCAACTGACTGACTCACAGACTGACTCACTGATTGACTCATCGACAGATTTGCTTGAAAGGGTCATAACTGGCAACGAATCATGGATATATGGTTATGACATCGAAAACAAAGTCTAATCTTCCCAATGGAAGAGCCCAAGAGCCCAATAAAAAACACACTTAGTTCGATCAAATGTCGAGGTTTTGCTGCTCACTGTTTTCTTCAATTACCGTGGCCTAGTGCATCAAGAGTTGTAACCACGTTCATTAAGGAGTATTGTTTTGGAGTTATGCACCGCTTGCGATAAGCAATACGAATTAAACGTCCAGTATTGAGGGACAACAATTATTGGCTTTTGTATTTCGATAATGCACCTGCTCATTGCTTGTTCGTAATTTTTTGTACAAAAAAACACGGTTTTCATGTTCCTGCCACTGTATTCACCAGATTTACCCCCCTGTGACGTTTTTTGTTTGTAAGATTGAGGAACCCCATGAAAGGACGACATTCACCTCAGTTTTTGAACAAGCAGCGTATGATAAAGAGAACTGTGGAATGAAAAAACAAAAATAGATGAATTCTCATAAAAGCCGAGGAGTCTGAGCCCATTAAGATGATTCAATTGAATATTACCGCAACATCAAAGTAGACGACGGTAACGGCATCGACTACTATGATCCATAACCTCATGTCCTGGATAGGCTATCGTTTTTCTATCATTTTTTTATGGGGAGATATAATTTTTTTCACTAGTAATGAACTAATACTAACTAAAATAATTTGAGCAAGGACTTCACCTCTGAATAATAGAAGTTCACAGAACTATCTTGGGCGAATTCCAGCTTCTATATTATAGTTGCTGGATTATTTTGAAATCAATTTTTTCATATCGACACCTGAGAAGATTTGGCTGCTTCCCGAAAGCAACCTAACCTGTCATGACCTGTCACAGAACTACAACAACGTCATTCGGTTTCAGAATTTACTATCCCAACCTAAATGGAAACGTCTCCGAATTATATTAATGAAACTGCCGGTATTTCATTACAGAATCGTATGCTGTAATTACATTTCATAGGCTATAAAATTCAATCTCGAAGGCACAACTAGCAATCCTGTTATTTCGAGATGAAGCTGAAGGCAGCCCATGAAATAAAGAATTGAATTACAGCAGAAGGAGAAATAATGAACTACCTCCTTTCGCAATCCAGCAAGAAAGAACAGTCGATTGATTTCCTGAATTTGGGGAACACTTCGCCATTGTGTCTTCAATTTTCAATTTAGAAATGAATAAAATGTGCAGGAAGTTCGGGAAATTAGAAAATTAGTTAAGTTTTCGGGCATCCAACAAAAGCTTCATTTCGAGGATAATTGACTCGAGTTGAGGCTATAATGAAGTTCTTCTGATTTTATTTTTGTGTCAATCATAACAAGAGAGATAAAGACACAGTAATGGATTTTGCCACGACTATGAAAAAATATTGGAGGAATAAGGAAATATTGAGGAAGGGAATAATATGTAATAATATGAGTATCTTCTTTTGAAAAAAACTAGTTGAGTTGATTAGCTGAGTATCGAAAGAGACGGTAGAATTTAACACATCAACGAAGACATCGATTGTCAATTCAAATTTCCGTATCATGTCTATATAAAAAATACTGATGATAATATATTAAACTGAAGAGGAACAATTTTCAAAAATATTTTTTGAGGAAAAAAATTACCAGAAGTTTTCATTGAAACTGCCATTGAAAGGAAGACACCGCTCATTTTCTCAACTATCATTGGAAACTTTGATACTTATTCTCCCTTCATAAACTTTTCGAGAACATCCGGTGATATGATTTGAACTAAACATTTGAAGGACGAGAAGGTATACCGCGATTTTGCGATTAACGTGATTCTAAAAATATTATTAGTGATATCGATGACATTGAGAAAAGGAAAATATGTACTCCTAGTAAATGGGGATAACAGTAATTCCGCAAAAAAACAAACAATAAAATCTGATACATAGAGTATGAAGAAGTATTAACATTCATCGTTTAAAAAATTATAGAAGTTAGGTGGTAAAAAAAACATAGAAAATTTCAATTCTCTTTTCTTGATCAATTTCGACACTAGGTGGTGATTTCGCTAAAGACTTTCAATTTCAACCGTAAGGAGATTTGAAAACAATAATTTTTATTTTCTGTAAATTTTTCGATAACTTCGCGTTATCAATTCAATGAAATGATACTCTCAAAGATTTGAGTATATGTGTTTCTGGAGTCAGGTCAATCACCAAAGTATCAAAAAAGTATTCAACACAATTACTACTTTCACACTAATGAACTGCAACATTATTTCCAACGTGCACTTACCAACCCATCAGGAAACGAACTACACTGTTTAGTATACATATAAAGAAGCGTCGATAATAGTGTATGTGACCAGGGTCAGTTTGGATTCTAAATAAATATACGAATAATCTAACTGAAGTTGATTTCGTCAATACGAAAGAACTCTCAGCAAGAGGTGTACATTCGCGAAATCAAATGTAGCAATCATCTGAGGAGATGTTGAAACTGGTACAGTATAGTTGGTTTTTGACTTCTCATGTCCATTATATCTGTAGCTTGTCATCAGAAAGGCATTTCAGATGAAAACCATTTCTCAGATTGAAACATGGGTAAAATGAATAGAATATTTTATGAACCATTTGTTATTATATAAGCTCAGATTTAAATACGTTTCGAAAAATGTCATTCACATATCAGTAAGTGGGCATACTTGAACACTAGCTGTTGATCATTTTTCAGGTGTCAATTGATACGACACTGCAATATTGGCAGCTTGACCATCTAGCCCTGCTCTGTCGTCGCCCAAGTATATACCAGCGATGTGATGATTTTCCAGTTGAAAGTCCGTGTGGATACCCCGAGCGTCTGCTTTGGTGCCAAAGCCCATTATGCGACCGTCAGAAAGTGCAAACTCCAAGTAATCCAAATCTCCATCACCCCAGGCACTCAATCTTGTACATACAGCCTCTTTGAAATCAACGTAATGTTTCTCTCCAGAAAAGTCTCCCATTTTATACGTATCTCCATTCTCGAAATAGACCATGAGACCCCCGATTTTGGGAGTGGCACCGCTTATGTTATACCTCCATATGCTCACATCGACCCCCGAAATCTTATTGCGTTTTCCGTCGACGAGCTTCGGTTGGAGTGGCTGCGGCACCTCTTCGAAAACCATTTGCCTGGCTTGCATAGGAGTTGGGGAACCAAACACGGTGGAGTAAGTTATGACGTCATTGTAAGGTTTTGTTGTCGATTCCGGATGTTCCAAGATGTGATTCCAGTAAGCGATGTATTCAGTTCCGTTGAGTCCACAATACGTCCGCACAGTGACCATGACGTCGTAAATGTGGTCTGGAATGCAGTTGTTCATCTCGTATTCAATACGTTCATTCAAGACGCTCGTGATGTGCTCGATAGCGCCATCTGTTCCTTGAAGCAGCTTCTTCGAATAGTCCTTGAGCCTCTGCACATTTTTTTCTGACAGCCCAATCTTCTTGCTGTTCAGAATACCGAATTGGTGGAAAGTTATTTTCAGGGATACTAAGGAAGAGAACATGGGAAGTAATAGATAGTTTATTTCACCAGCTCTGGAGTTGTCCTCTTTCCTGAATATAAACTTCTGCTCGAATCCTATCATGTCCTCTGCTATATTCATGAAGTGACCAGAAACGTCCTCGTGTCTGTCCAATTCCTCTTCGAGCACTTGAATCCTCTTCTTGTAGTGCCTGAGGTCACCTCCCAGAATTCCTGTGATAACTTCATTGGTTTTAGTATCAATCATTTCTTCGACTTGATCTTTGACTTGGTCCCAGATGCTGGGTTCAGATTCTGGCCAGAAGAATCCTATCAAGGGAGCTAAAAACTCTCCTACGACTGGTATTTTTCCGACTCCGAATTCTACGAGTGTTTTAGATAATTCAGTAATGTCTATCTTCAGATCCCAATCGGGTTCTTTATTTATGTACCAAGAGTGGCGCTGGCCTTGCTGTCCAACGTGAACCAAGGCTCTGGTATTACTGTTGTCATTCGCCAGTTTAACTCCTGTGACGTAGTACGGTTTACCCTTCATGTCCAGATATTTTGTTTCTCCGGGCTGAACTGTTGCTTCAGATACCGTTCCTATCCATTGCACTGCAGTTCCATATTTGGCCTCTGCTTTCACTGGTACATGGCCAAGATTGTAGACTCGGAAATTTTTTCTTGTTGCTGGAAAAACGCCTGAATTGTGTTCCAAAACGATTCTGTTAGCCTTCGGTTTAACTTCGAAACAACCCATATAGTATCTTTGATTGGATGTCATTGTTCACGTTAGTATCTGAAACAAAACGTACTTGTATTGAAATCACAGAAAATAAAATGATTGCAGTCACATGCAATTATCAACCGTTCATCCATAGTCTTATTTTGTTAAGCTCAGCACAGACATGTGTGCAATTCGACTGTTGCAACTTTAGAAAAAACATGCAGTCGAACGTTTCAAAATAGGATTTCAATTAAGTAAATTTGTGACATGTTTCTATTTGTTCTATGTGTTGACGACAGAAAGAAATGAATCGGGGTTCGTGAATGAAGCTTTCCGAAAAATCTCTATCGTTAATAATCTGAAAGTACATCACTTGACTTGAGGAAAAATAGAGTGGCATATCAGTAATTTTATTTTCAAATTCAAGTCATAATCATTTGCATTTGATGTTGCCTCTCTTTCTAGAAAGCTAGAAACACTCTATAGAAGAATAAAAAGAAATGTAATTTGAATACTTCACAGTGAATTAGTTGATAACTGAAGTTTTCGATCTTTGGATTTGATAAGTATCTTCCTTCCGAAAAAACGGACTATATACTCCTATATATTACTCAAAATGCGACAATTATTAGACAATCTCGAATAATTTTATTGTTCCATTGGCCAGACTCTCTTGATGCAGTTATATGACTTTAAGAACACAGTAGATTTGTGTTGGTTTTTTGGATGATATGTTCAACGATACGCAATTCTATTAAGTCTATCAATAACCTAAGGTTTTTAAGAAGATCACTTCGTTTCATGAAATTAGATTCAAAATGTTGATTCCAGTGGCGTCCGGTGGCATTTATTTGATTGATATTAATGATAAAACTAATTGCGCGCTGACTAAACTTGTTTCATACGTTATTTCAACTTTGCTGGTGGTAATTGGATCATAAGTAAAGAATTTGTATTCTTCACTTCAATCATATATGATTTCTACTTTGATTCGAAAATGTTCCAAATTAAAAAAATTGAAAAAAAAATTTTTGGAGAGAAGCTTTCATACATATGCACTGAAAATTAAAAACTAATTCCTTTCATTGTTTGATCTAGGTTATTTTATGAGTAAGAGGCTTGCTGGGGATGAAAAATGAGTAATCTTGCGCAGGAAGATTTTGAATATGTTACAGAATAACTTAGTTCAAATAATCGAAGAAATTTATTTTTCCGTTCAGTGCATTTGTATAAAAGCTTGACTTTAAACACGTTCTGGTTCATTGATTGTTCAATCTGATGAAATGAAATATCAAAATTGTGAAAAAACAAGAGCGCAAAATGATTTTTACCATAAACATCAATCAGGTAACCCTCTGTGACGCCACTGGATTTATTATACGTAATCTAATTTCACGAAAAAAAGGCTCTTGCTACTGCTAACAAACACACCTAGTTTCATTATTGAAAGAATAATATTTTTAGTAAAATTTTGACACCCCGTAACTCGAAAACAAAGCAATCTGGGACACACGTTCATACGAACCTTTTTTTCATGAAATATGACAAGTAATTATCACCTGGAATTAATGACATAATTTAAGATACACCCTGTAGATCTAAAAACGCCACGGAAATTCATTTTTTATCGTATATTGAAAAAATGAAATATAATTTAGTAAATTCAGTATGTTGATGGCTTTTGAACGATTAGGTCGATGTACCGACATTAATGGACGTTAATTCGGACAAATATTCAACTTTTTCGATTTGTCATCGTTTTTCTTGTTTTGCCAATTTTCCATTTGAAATAAATCTGGCTACTATCTCTTTTAAATGTTGAAAGATTTTGACAAACCTTTTTCATTATGTCTGAATGGAAATTAATCAGCCGAGTTGAAATCTGTTCAAAATCTGTTTTTTCGGTAATCAGCTGTCGCACCTCGACGAACGACAACCCTCAGAAGCCGAAACTTGTGCAAGCTAAGGATTAACGAGGTTTTACCTTTGAACGAGTGATTCCTAACGCGGGTTGGACGATAGCAAGTGAAAATCGATCGTTCAGACTAAGGCTTGAACCACGGACCAACACAGCAGTCAATCCGAGTGAGTGAACAAAGCACCCACGTCGAACCGCCTGGGTACCGACCGACCCTCGTTAAAACGAGGGCATCCAAATTTTGGAGTTCCCTTCTCGAGTAACGAGGTGGGGGTTCCAAATTGCATTAAAAATTGAAATTTTGAAACGAACAAAATGAAACCGAGGTAGTTCTCCAATTTTCAGTCGACATAAATGATCTATAATGCAAAAGTAATTTCTTATAGAAAAAAAGAAGTGGATTATCGTGAGTACTTGACAACTATAATTGATGCCAGTATTAAAGAGATGAAAAAATAAAAAGTTTGAAGGAGACAATAATATTCAATTGAATTTTTGTTGAACCGTTTATTGGAAAACTGTTAATAACAGATGAGTGAAGGGAAAGGCTAACTTTCATGAATTGAAAATATGGTTCTCACTTGAACTATTCAGAAGAACCTAAATTATTGAAAATAGAGCACTTACTAATAAACTATTCCCACACCTCCTGTATTTCTATTCGGATAAAAACATTTGCAGATTGATAGGTAAACAACAAATATTTGTGAATCGTGAAGAATCGTGGTTATTCTCTGTTCAAAATATGTTTTTCCGTTAATCAGCTGTCGCCCCCATACGATCGACAACTCTCAGAAGTTGAGAAACTTGTGCGAGCTAAGGACTAACGAGGTCTTACTTTTTAACGTGTGATTCCTAACACGGAATATATGAAGTTTTCCATATAATCCACCATTTTAATTGAAAATCGAAAAAACCGATTTCTGCTGCTTTTGATGTTTATTCTTCAACGAAAATTATGTATTTTCCACGATATTTTGGTGAAAAATTGCCTTGCTCACTTCTAAATGTAATGTGATTGTCCTCAGACCAGAATACCTGTGTTCGGAATACGATCTTTTCCAAAATTAACAGTGATATTTTTTGTGAAACTAGCTGCTTGCAGATGATGTGAAAAAAGTAATATAACTATGGAAAACTTTGACAAAGAAGTGAATAACTGGAAAAACGTATATCAATATTTTTGAATGTGTTGTTCGTCATTGTTTTGTCATTTACATAGCTCATATGATGTTTTCTAAATGTTCTGTCGGTTTGACCAATATACCTTAGTTCCACAGTTTAATTTATATTCTCCTGATTTCTTAAATTTAGATGTTTTGTCTTCATTATATTCATTTAACTTTTCCAACGTATTACCTGTTCTATATGCAATTTTACTAGTTGTTTGTCCAAAATATGTTGAAGTTCTATAATTTTGATTTTGATTATCAATCAGGCGTACATATATGAATTAAATTGTGGAACTTGCGCTAAGGTATACATTGGTCTAACTAACTGAACATTTAGAAATCGCATCCAGGAACATCATTTCAGCTATGTGAATAAGAAAAAACAAGTTCAACATATTTAAATTATATTTTAGAAGAAAATCACATCTTTAACAGATATTTCGAAATCTTACACATGGAAAATAGAGGTTTGGAGCTGAATCATTTGAATGCAAGAAATAAAAAGCAATAAATTTAAAAATTCGTATATTTTACTGAATAACCAACTGGATTAAAATAGATCACCGTTATTGAACCTCTTTTCTTAAAAATCGATTTCATCCTCGTAGACATATCATTATCGATGTAGAATTGATATAATATGCTCTAGGTATTCATAATTAAGGATGTAATTTAGGTATATAAAAGTTGAGTAGATGATCTTTGAACAATATCCCTAATTGAATTATTTTTTCAAATATAATTTCCTTCTGAACTTTTTCAAAAATCACAGTTAATCACAGTTGTTTTTTGTTAATTTGAAACCGTCACTGGACGATGGGGCCAGTGGCTAGTCTACAGTAGTGAGTACAGTATACAATAAACAGTAATGAGATTATCAACTGGAATGATAGTAAAGTGATACTTACAATTTATTTCAAATATAATGCCGCTACAGGCGAACGATCTCAGACTATTTTTTGCCAACATTTTTGCCAATTTCTATACAGTGCTGGTATCTGTTATCTCAGAGGTCAAATAAAAAGCTATCACTTCTGGTTATTCAACATGTTTGTGTGTTATGATGTGTGTGTTTACAAGGTGTTGAAGGTTACTGTTTCAAACACTTTGATCTATATTAAAATATTTTTACATTTTTCTTTTCCGGCTCCACACAAAAGGAATATTTCTTTATGTCCAGGGAGCATCGTGTGAAGCAAAACATCTTATTGATTTCTAATGTTTAAAGATTTCAATTCTCTGGAGACAAATATCTCGTTAAAGAATTGGAATGCTCGAATGTTCAGTTCAAAACAGAGAAAAGGCAAAGCAAGGGCGAGAGTGTGGGGGGTTAGGTTATGTTAGGTCAAAAGTGAGTGGGTCTATTCGACCCTCCACCGCAACCCGCAAGGGTTTATTATGGCTCTCATCTACTCAAACTCATTCAAATAAACCCACTTCCTTGACGAAGCCGATTAGTTTGTATTGTGAGCGGTCTTTCAGGTCAGATGGTGAGATTGCAGCTCTGCCGAACTCTCAAAACCTGATTAGGTCCTAAGCGGGGCAAGCACAACGTTTGAATTCTATTCTTCTATCTGGATCATCCTCGTTTAATTCCTGTAGGAGTTCGATTTCAAAGGGATGTAATTTTTCCAATTTCAATACTTTGTGTATAGTTGTTTTACTGACATTGAAATCACGTGTAACCTTACAAACAGAAGTGTGCACATCTTCTTCAAAAGCAAGTAAAACATCTAGTTTTTATGGAACGCCGTTTTACTTTTTATTGTCACAAATATTCATTTCTCAATTTATTCAACTAACAATTTATTTGTTTGAATTTAATTGATTCATG